>CM021101.1:603618640-603802646 GCA_007115665.2 Sequoiadendron giganteum
TTATCAAACTTCTAGAAGCAGTTGGACTTCAGGGAAGGGGAAGGAGCTTGGATCTGAGGAGAAGGCTTGCACCCTTTGGCCAATCTCTCAAATCTTCTGAAACAAGTTTTCTTCTTGTTAAATTTGATTCATTTTGAAAATGTTTTACAATTTGATTTGTTGTTTGGAAATTATGGATTTTAACCTTAATTGGTTTCAAGATAAAATCCATATTAGAATTCCTGTAGGTTGTCCTTTCTTTTCTCTATGTTTGGGTTTGAGAAATCTATTTGAAAATTTAATTGTTAAAATCTTTATGAATTTGGGTATTTTCTGGTTCTCCAATTTTACTATTATGTTGAAATTATTTATATATATATATATATATTTTATATATACATATATGGGTAAAATATATACAAACATATATATATATATAAAATATACATACATAAATTATTTGGAATTTATATCATCCTAGGAAATCGCCATTCGGTGAGGTCGAAATCCGCAGTAACAAACTAAGGGTTTCATTTTTTGTTTGTGTTTGGGGGGGACTGTGGGAGGTGCTGCCCCAACCGCCGCCCCCATACAAGGGACGGCTATGGAGGCTGAGCCTCCACACAGCCCCCATCTCCTTTGCTCTCGATGGCCGCTTCTTACTTTGGGCTTGGTTGTGTGTAACACAGCCGGCGCCCTTAGGGGAGCCGACTGTGTTACCCATAGTCGGCGCAGGGTATGGGTTCGGTCGTGGGGAAGCCGTCGCCGCCCTCGCAATGTAAACCCACCGCCTTGCATAAATCCGCCGCCCCTTGCCCTAAAACGTGACGCACGGCCCGAGGCAGGGGTTTGTTTTTTTTTTTTTTTAAAAAAGAAAAAACTTGTGGAGTTTACATTTGGTAAATAAAATATATTTAATATATCAAATATTATACTTTTATAATATTAAATATTAATATGTATATAAATAATAAATAATATATATATATACTATATTTAATATTTTATTAGATAATATTTGGAATGAATATATATCAAAATTAAATGATGGAAAAAAGTATATTTATATACACATTGTGTAGTTATGAAAATATAGATTAAATGATGGCATAATTTAAATGCAGTTGGAAAAATTGAATTAATGTATTATAGTCAAAATGAGAGTGTTATTTTAAAATGATATTCATATTCTAAATCGAAGGAATAAGGTTTATTTTAATATCATTGTTTGCAAACATTTGAAGATTAAATACTTGATCCTAGGTTATAGCAAATTTAAAGGAATTAAGATGATATAGTTTGGAAAAGAATAAATTGGGTTAACATAATTTGTTAATAGATGAATTATTAGATTTTTAAACATTTAGTTGTGTCATTTATTTTAATATATATGTATAGATTTTTAAATACATATATATTAAAATATAACTTTAAATGTTGTTGAAGTTAAATGTGTTTGAGAAACTTAAATTTAAGTTCAATAGTTCAACAGTTCAAATTACTGATTTGATTTAGATTTAAATGAGAAAATTATAAATCAGGTGTAATAGTCGTATTAGTGGATTGAGTTAAAACATTATATTTGGGAAAGGACAATTATTTGATTTACTGCTAATATATTTTAACAGAGAAATTAATTAATGTTTAAATGAATTATTTCGGAAAGAAGATATAGATGATGTGAAGTAGTATGTCTGAAATGACCAAGTTAATAATTATTTTAATAATTACTAGTGATTGAAAAATTAAATATTAGTTTAAAGTTCTCCTTATGTCGAAAAGGGACACTAGTAAATCTGATTTATTATGGCAACAATCTATTGAATTTTATTGAATGAAGTGGACTTAGGAAATCCAAAAAAGATGTAGTTATGGTTAAATTGCTTGTTTAAAATGTTGATTTTTTTATTATTGAAAGAGCAATTAAAGGATTATGTTGGGTTTAAATTTTGGCATGTATCTGAAGGAGATAAAATTAAATTAGTTATGTTAAGACTATAAGCTATTGAATTTTATAAAGGGTAAAGGATTTTGTTGGTTTTTTAAAGTAGTCGAGGAAATTGAGTTAGTTATTAAGTTAGTATTTCCCTTCGCTACAACTGTTGAGCCAATTGATTGTATTAGTCAATGAATCTATTAGGAGAATTATTATCTTTGTTGTGAGTTATTTTTGAAAAGAAAATGGATTTAGAATATCCAAAGGTAGATATTTCACTTGCGTCAGTGATTACTCCCTTCGTGTACTTGTATTGGTATTTGGGTTAAATATGTCTTTGGTTTGTTAAATCTTTCGGAAGAAGTTTAAATTATGTGGGTTGTTGTACCATGTTGTCAATCTGCTTGGAATGGTTGAAGTAAATGTTGTTTTTATTATTATTGAAAAGGCAATTAAGGAATTAAATACCTTGGTTAAATTGTTTTCCTTTTCCTGAAAGAGGCAATATTTAATTAGTTTCTTTGCATCATTAACTACTGATTTATATTAAGGAAGTGGATTTAAGGTATCCAAAGCTAGTTTATTCCATGCAAATGCTTGTGTGATTGATTCCTTTGTGTTCATATTTGAGGTAGTGGGTTAAGTGTCATTGATTGTAAGTCTTCCAGTGAACTCTAGAGTTTGGGAATTATTGTTTGTGAGGTCAACCTTTTGTTAGTTCCTTGGTTAGTACTTGAGGTTGTGTCAATGTTCTACCCAGTTTCCATGAATGGGGATGTGTTGTGCCTCCTGTGAAAGGAGTGGTTTATAGGAATAGTGGCTCCTTGTAAGGAGTGGTTTTGTTATGCTTATTTCCTCTAGTGTTTGGAGAGGGCTTGTCTTATGTTTTCCTCCGGGTGTTGGAGTGATCCTCTTATCTGTTTGTTGTTCTTGGACTTCCCTTGGTATTGGTTTGAATCTGTGTTGTAATGTGAAAAGTGACTTCCATTAGGGGACAGAGCCATGAGAGGTAAACTGGGTAACCTTTGCAAGGAGTTTAATTGAGTGTCGTCTAAAGCAATGTATTCCATGTCATTGATGTTATAGTATCCCTGTAGTTGGTACTTGATTGTTTGTGTTCAATTTTTCCTAACATACCTGATCTGTTATACTTGGAAGCAATGTAACCCTGTTAGAGTTGTGCTTGGTGTACTTGTGATGTTATTGAGTTGTACTTGGTGTATTTGTGATGTAATTAAGTTGTACGTATATTGAGCTTGAGTTGTACTTGTGTGATTCGTGTGTCAGTTTGAATCAGTTTGGTTTTTGCCTATGTCTTGAGGTAGTTGGTCTTGGCATGGTACCTTGTTACTATCTCCTAGCACAAGGGGTGGGCCTTTGGGTTCCACTTGGTTGGGTGGTGTGCACCTTACTTCGTTGGGCTTCCTTCTTGTTCTTGTTGATGAGGTATCCAGTTGGAGAGCTAGTGGGATCCAGTTACCTTGTATGCTTTATCCATTTCAGTTAATCTTGTAATTGTTACCCCTCCTTGTATTGAGGTGGAGTTTGTAATATGTAAATCATGTTTTTGGATTTACCTCATTTGGGGAATGAGTGTTGTAATCTTATTGTTAAAATAGATTTCATGGTATCTTTAATTTTCTTTGATGAATTTATCTTGTATGGAATGTATGTGTTCTTGACTTCATAAGTATTTCAATGTTGTGATTTTGATTCCTTAATGTTGTTTGTGGGTAATTAAGTAATCTCAGTCTCTTAACCTTAGATGTTGTTGCAATGTGTAGCGAACTTGCATATTAATTATACTTTAAAAAAAAAAATTAGTTTCGTTTGTTTAGTAAATTGCAACTTCCTCTAGGGTTGCATGACGGGGCGTTACACATGGTATTAGAGCCTTAGGTTCATACACTGGGTTCTCTGGGAACATTTGTGCCCACTGTGTTGTCATGTAGGAAATAGATTTGTGTTAGAAGAAACACTTGAAAGTCATAAAAACATATTTTTCCCTTTCGTAGTTCTCTTAATAGTTGGGGAGATCCATTTGAATGAAAGAATCCAATCATTGACATGCATGATTCTCTTTCTCTCGACACCTCTCCTATTTGTGATGAAAATCTTAAAATCTCTCTTACTAGGGTAGATATTAGGACATGAGAGAATAAGGATGAAATCATGGACAATCATAACAATAAAATTGGACCATCTCTTAATACTTTTACTATTGATAAAGAAGGTACTTTAATGTTAGAGGATTGAAGCAATAAGAGTCATGAGAATCTTAGTTTTCTCTCTCCCCCTAAGGAAGACATTAATGAACAAGAGAATTCCATCATTTATATGCAAGGAAATCTAACCATTGATAACTCCCTTACTTGCAATGAATTCATTTTAGAAGAACCAGCCTTTAATTATCATGAACATATAGTTTGTAGTTCTCCTAAAAACTCTCCTCCTAGGGAGGATATCATGATAGAATAAAACAACAACAATAGTTATGTGACTTCCTTAGATGATGGTAAAGCGATGACACCAGACTCCCCTTCATTATAAGGAAAGAAAAATAAAATCATTGAGGTGTTGAATGTAAAAATGTTCGTTAGATCTTCCTTGACTATTGGAACTCCTAAATACCTTGTGGGACATTGTAAGAATCCTCTAATTATTTACCCACCCTCACAAACTCAGAAAAAACCTCATTCTCAAACCACCTAAGAATAATGCATCACAAAAAAATAGTTATAATATCATTGCACATACCTACAATACAAAGAAAAGTAGGCAAGAATAAATAACTGATGTTGCACTAACCTTGCCTACTCATATATTTCCTAACCTTGCCTACTCATATATTTCCTAGTGCTCCTCGTTTAACAACAAAAAATAGAAAGGAAATCTTGTTGAACAGCTTAAAAATACCCTTATTAAGATTTTCATATAAGAACTGCTTCAAATATCACCTAGTTATCATAGCATGCTTCAAAAGGCCTTGCAACAAGTTACGATTCCTTCTAAAACTAGTTCAAATGATGTAGCAATTCTAATTCAAGGAATGAATGAAATGAAATTGGACATATTTTTTCACCAGAGTGAGTTACCTCCCTTAGAAATTCAGAAAAAACATGAAGCCTTCAATATAATACTCTAGGTTAATCAAATCATGATAAAGAAAACCCTTGCTGAAAATGGTATGGCCTTGAATGTGTACTATGAGCCTTTTGGAAAAGATCAAAATTATAAAAAGTGGCATTAAACCTTATTCTTTGTCTATTTGAGGATTTGATAATATAGAAAAAGAACCACTCAGAGTCATCAAATTACCTATCAAAGTGGGGAAAGTAACATTACAAACTCCAGTCCATGTTATGCCTCATAGTATTTCATATAATGTCCACTTAGGTAGACCATGGATTCATGAGATGAATGGGGTGCCTTTTAACCTTCACTGTGTAATGAAGTATGTCTATAAAAACAAATTCTATAGGCTCAAGGCTGACCCTAAACCAAATAGCTTACTCATTGAGAAAATCAAGGAAAATCCTTTGAAAATATTAACACCGACTATACAAGTGGAACCTAAACAGGAGCAAGAAAAAGAGAAGCATATGAAATAAATCACGAAGTTATTGGAAGATGATTGGGGTTCCTTAGATTTAACACCAACATTCATGGGTGAATACAAGATCATAAAAAAAGAGACTAAAATGAGTAAAGAAAAAGTAGTAATGTCAACATGAAATTCAAAAGCATCCACCTCAACCAATTTAGAAGAAAAAAATTACACAAAAAACTTTGATGAAGTTGATCATGAGTAACCACCAAATCTAAAATAAATGCAAAAGATTTATGGAAAAGTTTATGAACTTATGAGACAAATTGGTTATAGTGGGAAAGGATGTGGTTCTATAGAACAAGGTATCTGTGTCCCTATAGAGCCTAAAACATAAGAAAAAAATTATGGTCTTGGTTATTTCCATTTGATATAAATAAAAGAATCAAACAAGCCTTCAATCAATATCAACAATCTTACAAAAGATTCTCCTAAACCAGCTTTAACATAAGTGCATCCTTAACTGATAGAAACTAGTGGTCTTGGTTATTGTTCATTGAAAGAAATGAAACAAACAAAGAAATCTTCACTTAACATAAATGTCATCATGCAAAACACTAATCATTCAAATTTGATATTGAAACATAGAGGAAAGGTAGGATAAGAGAGGGTCTCCAACCCACTTTCTCTATATTAGGGTTTCATTCAAAAGATAAGATCCTAGAATCTTGAAATAACTATCAACCCAAGAGATGAATTGAATCAAGATTAAGGGATCTTGCAATATCTCCTTTATAAAAGGACAAGGTGGCGAGATAGAACTTGACTTGGGGAGAAGAAATCAGGCTAATGAACAAACTCTAATTCTAGATCTAACACATGAAATGCATGAATTAAACACAAGAAATAAAGAATCTATAACATTTATGGGAAAGTAAGAAGGCAAGGATGTTGTGCACCTGGTGAAATAAATTTTTTATGTGAAGCAAATAGGGAAGCATTTTCCACCAAAGGTGAGTGGGTCCTAGTAGGCCTATTTTCAAGATTCTGAACTAAAAATTAAAGTTTGTAATGCCTATGATTTGTTACCTTTAAGCCTCTAACATGGACTCATTTACTACCAAACTCGAATGGGTCCTGCTAGGTTTTTTCAAGAATATTTTAATCTCATTTTCAACTTCTAGGTCTTCTCTTCTCCTTTGAACCTTGAGTTTACTATTCCTGAATCCGGATCTTCCAATAGCCTTCGAAACAAATTTTATTGTTTGTTGGTGGATAGAGATTTTCCTTAGTCAAACCCCTTGATGGAAATTAAACCCTTGATGATGAATGAAAATATGAAACATGCAATAATGTGTGTAATCCTAATCTTAAGTGTGTCTAAGACTAATATCTATGAGAATTTAAGTGCAATTATACCCAATTTTGTTAGGATAAAGTTGTTGAATGCAATATGAACAATGTGAAAGACTCACTAAAGGATATTTCTAACCTCTTTAATGAATCAAAAAACTTAAAAATCCACTTGTAGGGTACAAATAGGATGATCATAGAAGATGAAATCACCTAGGAAACAATTCCTTAGGCTTGGATTTATTACTTGTGCATCTCCCATCACCTATAATCCCTCATGATTCTCCATAGGAATTTATCATCAACCTTAAATAATGTTTGATCTTGGACACAAAATGAGCTTGAAGATCTTGAAATACTGCTCCAAACTTCACTTTTCCTTACTTGTTGACTATGAATGCTTGATCTCATGAAATTTCTTTTTCTCTTTCATGCTCATAATATTCTCTCTAGCTGAAAATTATGTAAAATAACCTTTTTTTTTATATTAAATTAGAGAATTAACCCAAAAATTCAAAGTATTCAAGCTAACATCAGATTTGGAAATGAAATTGTTTAAAATCCCACCAAGATGAAATTTAAATAGATGGTCCTTCTTAAGGGATGACCCATTCACTACCTAGGGTGAATGGGTCCTGACACAACTTCCCAGGACCTTCTTTAGGGGATGAAAAGTGCATCAAAAATCCAATTAGAATATGCAAAGAAAATGGGGTCCTGCTAAGGGAGGACCCATTTTCAATTTGTGGCAAATGGGTCCTAGATCCAATTTATAGGACCTATAACTTGGAAAATTAAATGTTATATTATTTAATTACTGGGTGTTAGGTTTGGTCTCTTGAAAAATGTAATTTAAACAACTTGAATTTAAATTAAAGATCCAAATAAGTTTAATTAACCATATTAATTAATACCACCCTAGATAAATGTGAAAGTATGTTTAAAAACTTTACAACACCATAAATAAGGCTCAATTTAAGTACAAGATGGGTCCATTAGGCTTAATTGATTGAATAAATCTTAGAAAAGTGTGAAAATGTGTTCCAACAATTTACAACACTTTTGCAAAAGGTGAAATTTAAATATAATTTAATTAAATAAGGACCTTAGAGAGGTGTGGATGTGTAAAACACCTTACAAAACCACTCCAACACATAATTAAGTTAATTATGTGTCAATTATTTCAAGTTAAGTGCAAAAAAGGATTACCTTTTTTTACGATACATTTAGCCCCCACTTTAGCTGCTATATGATACTATGTGAATATGTAATCTAAAGGAAATAACTGCTACATAAAAAAGGATACTCATATGGATTCATTGGGGAGAATGAAGCCCCCATTATAGATACCTACAAAACCACAATTTTAGGAACCACATCCTACAATAGATATTCGTTAGCTGTTCAAAACTTCTCTTACCAAAATTTTATGGAGAATTGAATTCAAGGGTAGATGTATGCCCCCTAATTCTTATTGCTTTATGGAGGTGGAATCAAGGTGAGCATGAAACCACATCGAATTTCCCAAGTTGTATCATAGGGTATTTCAAAGAACCATACCACATAATAATAGATGTTTGATGAGATCGAGAGTGGAATTATGAATCAAATGCAATAAATGGCATTGAAAATGGAGTTCTCTAGCCCCCAATATGTTGATTTTAGTGAATTTTCCCTTTAAAATGAATGTGTTATTTACTAGGGTTTTACTATTTACTAATGAAAATGACTCTTTTCACTATTCATTTGTCATTTACCTTGTTGCAATTTTACCTTAGTGTAGAGTGAGTGAAGATTCCAAGCCACATAGTCTATAAGCCTCTAAGATTAGACTCAGTTCATAGTGATGCAACACAGGGCATCCTTCATCGTACGATGAGTGAATTCTACTTTGTTCTCCCTTCATTTTCATAATTTTACTATAGTTTTCTATGTAATTTTAGTAATTTAATGATGTTATAATAGTTTGTCACAAGTTTCCTACTTTGGTATAAAGTGTCCCACTTTGTCAAAAAGTGTTCCACTCTGGTGCAAGGTGTCCCACTTTGGCACAAGGTGTCCCACTTTGGTGCAAGGTGTCCCACTTTGGTTCAAGGTGTCCCACTTTGGTGCAAACTGTCCCACTTTTGTGCAATGTGTCCCACTTTGGTGCAAAGTGTCCCACTTGTGTGCAAAGTGTCTTAGAAAACTCTAGTGATGTTGATTGGTTAATTTAGAACTTAACTCATTTAATTTTCCTCTTAGGTTCCCCATCAAGCTCGACAACATCTCAGTAGGAAGAATTTCCATCTCCTTTGAGAATCATTGACTTAGCTTTCAGAGTATGACATTTAGTTATTACAAGAGATTGGTCTTTTTTGGGCGTATCTCATGCAACCTATGAGATACCATGATGGTATGCTACTAGCCTTAGTGGAGATATGGGATGTGGGAACTTGTACTTTTCATCTTCCCATAGGGAAGATGTTTGTCACTTTATAGGATATTCATTGCATCTTACTCATTCCCATTTGTGGCAAGCATGTGTAGGTGGCTATTGATAGAACATTTTCACATATCAGAGACACTATTATTTATTATCTACATCATCCTATCCAGTGCTTGAGCATCAGACTATGTGTGGAGCCTAATGTCTCCTAAATGTGTGTTCACCACTTTTGTGGTGAATTATGATCATGACTATAGTGCTTACACTTGTTCCAAGTAGCTGAGGGGCACATTTAGATGGCGTCCTAGTTCATACTATCAGAAGGATGGTGGAGCATTGAACCATGTATGTGTGGGTTCACAACATGCTCTCACATTTATACTAGGATTTCACTTACTTTGCATTCTAAGATCTTTGTAGCATCATACATTATACATTGCTATAGATATGGTGCTCTGAGCATATTACATGTACTAGGCCCAATAGATATCCTCTTACATAAATGCTAGGTGAGCTGAGGGTTTTTCAACTACCCACTCAGGTGGTCATGGCATGAGTGAGATTTATTACATTAGAGGATCACCTTTGATTGGTTGGATGAGGATGATATCTTATAGAGGAAATATTAGTGGATACCATAGTGGGTGGATTATTGACATGAGATGCGTAGGCTATAGATGGATCAATTTCTACTGGGCAGACATGAATATGTGGTTAGGTATTTTTATTATGATCAAATGATGAGATAGTTTGGGCATGTCCAAGTACTTCCTCGTTCAAGTCTGACATACCATCAATCAACACAAAGTGCCACTAGCCTCAAGGACTACCATCGTCTTATAAGAGATGATGTATATTTCAATGATTTTGATGATGAGGAACTAGATCTACCCCCAAATTCTAAGGTCAATGAAAAAGGTACCACCCAATCCTATGAGGAGTGGTGGAATACAACTAGGCCAATGTTACTATTCCCTTTAAATCACCCTATGGGTTTTTTCAGACCTCTGCCAAGTTGCGAAGAGTATAGAGATGACAATCACATAGATGCAGCCACATATGATGATGCTACCATGATCGATATCTTTGTAGACTCAAATGAGGAGAAGGAGGATGAGGACCATGAGGAGGAGGATGAGGATGCCCAAACCATGATCAAGGACACTATTGAGATAAAGGAGGATCCAACTACAACTAATAGTGCAAAGATACCTCTTATCAGATTGATCAGACCGCATGCTTCCATCAAATTAGAGTTCCATACAAATTACCAAGGGGATGCTAGTAGTAGACTACCCATGTGATTAGCACAGGGAGGGATCACCATCATATGGGAATACCCTAATTGGTGAACCAACAATCTAGGTGATATTTTATGTTATGTATTGAGATATGTATATTTTATGCATTTTCTTTATATTATTATGATGTTTATTGATATTATTTATAATTTCTATTTTGTAGGATCTACACGAGAGTGGCGTGATCTTCACCAATGAGTGGCTACAACACTATTGCCTTCACTATGTCTTGGGGATGATTTCCTGGGAGAGTACGTGTTCCCACCCTCAATGGATTCACATGAAAACCTTTTTGAGTCCATGGTGAGATTGGGTATGGCCTATGAGATGGCCACTAGTTGTGTTGATGATCTCCATGCATAGATTATAGCAGTTTGGCTTCTCGAAGCACTACCGACAACAGGGTGGATAGTGAGCTATGAGAATAGATCATGAGGTTGTGGGAGGTGATTGCAAGGATACAGGTAGACATGGACCATATATAATGAGAGTGTGTTGAGGCTCTCATGTGGGAGGCTAGGGAATTAGGGATACTAGGGGGTCTACAAAGAAACTCAATCAAATTGCAATCTCACACTACTAGTTCATGATGGTCACATAGGTCACCGCCCCCTGAGGGGTCAGGTAGTCATAGACCCTATTAGCATTCTTCTCATTGAGGAATATGTACCCCAAAAAAATTTATGACTATATATATGATAATTTTTGTTTATGATGTTGTGTTGAAGTAAATGCCAATGTGATTTATCAAATATCCTTTGCAAAAATATTTAATAAATTTTTCCATGATTTAATGTTTTATGTGATATAATTAAACCATTCATAGTTTATGTTAGATATTACATTTTGATTAATAAATTGTATGTTAACTTAAATAATATTACGATCTAATGGTATTAAATTCATGCAAGGATTTAAATTAACATAAGACCTTGGGTTTTGGATAGTATGGAGACTAAAGAAATTAAATAAAATATTTTATTAATTACCCTAGAATATAAGATACACACTTGTTATTATGTATTAAAGAAGAAAGAAATGTGAGATAAAATAGGAATCATCTACTTCTTCTAAAAAAATTACTTTTAGCATACCATTCAAAATAGGAAAGGTTAAATATGATATTGATGTAGATGTGCGACATTAATAGGATCTTTTAGAGGTGTTCCATCCATTTCTGTTAGTGTATAAGCTCCAAATCCATAATTTTCTTTGATAATGTAAGGGACTAACAAGTTAGGTCTAAATTTTCCTTTTTCATTTGGGAGAGCATTGAAATTTCATTGGTTTTTGTATAACACCAGATCACCTTGATTAAATTCTTGGGGAATGACATTATCATTGCAACCACATTGCATTCGTCTTGAATAAGCTTGTAAGTATTCAAGAGCATTAATACAGTGTTCATCAAGCATTTAAAGCTGATGCAATCATTTTTCTTTGTAGGTAGTGTCATTAATGGGTCCTTTAAGATAAATATTTAAGGAGTGAATTTCTGACTCTAAGGGCATTATTGATTTAGCATCATAGACCAGGTTATATGGATTATTCCTAGTGGATGTTCTAATGCCTGCATTATAATCCCATAATGCATAGGTTAATTGTGTATGCAAATATTTTTTGTGTTTTTTACTGTCTTTCACAAAAAAAAAAAATAGTCATATTAGTTGCTTCTACTTTTCCATTTGATTCCGGATAGTATGGTGTTGAAAAACGATGTTGAATATTGAATTTTTCCAAGAATTTCTTTATGTCATTACTTTTAAATGGAGTTCAATTATCTTAAATTAATATGGAAGGGAGATCAAAGTGAGCAATAGTATGTTCCAATATAAAAATACATATTGAATCAACAGTTGTGGAACAAAGAAGGATAGCTTCTACCCATTTCATGAAGTAATTGGTTGGAGTAATGATAATGGTATGTCTAGAAGAAGAAGGTGGTGATATCTTCCCAATAAGATCCAAATCCCAAAATCAAAATGGCCAAATAGGAACATGATCATGAAGTTCAAAGGCAGGGGTGTCAATAAAATTGTTATGTTCCTAACATTTATGACACTTCTTCTTGTACTTAAAACAATCTTACTCCATATGTCCTAAATAATATCCTATGCAGATTAATTTTTGAACTAAGCATCTTCCTTTTGAAATGACCCCCACAAGCACCTACATAACATTGTTCAAGTTCTATAGGGATTTCATATTTCTTAAGGCATCAGACTAAAAGGCCATTAAATGATTGTCTATAAAGAATGTCAGCTAAGATTATATATTTGGATGCAAGATTTCACATAAAGGCTCAAATATTCTTATTTGTAGGCTCTAGAAAGGTACCATATTTCAAGTAATTGAATATCAATGTAAACCATTCACTAGAACTATCAAATTTAGTCAATAACACTTCTTTTCTCTCATCATCTATCAATGGTTTCAGCATCATTTGTACTTTAAATGTGACATCAATGAGATGATAGTTGGGAGATACAAGAGAAGAAAAACTCTCCATTGCATATGCATGCCTATTATCCTTTTGTGGAATGTTGTCTATCATGTATGCTTCAATTTTTTTTAATAATATCATTGTAAGATCTCTATATTAGACAAGATTATCATGCTTAGCTTGATATATGCCATTTTTTTTTAATTATTAAGAGTGAAGCCCCAAATATAGAGATGTGTTCGACTTTTGATGCTAATGCGACACGTGTGCTACCTATTAAAGCTTCATATTATGTTGTGTTATTGGTACATAGGAAATTTATATGAAAAGATAATGTAATAGGCTTACTTGAAGGAGGAATTAAGATAAATCATACTCTTGAGATTGTTCTACACTTAGAATCATCGAAGCATAATTTCCATGTTTCTTTATCTTTTTGTACAGTCAACACATTTTTATTGGGGAATGATTCTATGTTGGGAAATGCTAGGGGAGAGGGAGCATCAACTAATTGTTTGGTCAACGCTTGTCCTTTAATTGCATTTTGTGAAACAAAATCAAGGTCAAATTTAGTTAATAGCATAACCCACTTAGCTAAGCACCTTAACAGATCTATTTTGTTAAAGAGATATTTTAAAGGATCAAAATTTGTAATAACATGGATTTTAGCATTCAATAAATAATGTCTTAGTTTACTGGTAGCAAACACAAGAGCCAAAAAATTTTTCTCTATGGTTGTGTATCATGTTTCTTAGTCAATCAAGGTTCAACTAATGTAATAAACAATATGTTCCTTACCGTTATCATATTGTTGAGCCAACAATGCTTCCAGAACATGGACTAATGTTGTTGTATAAAGGATGAATGATTTGTGTTTCATATTGGATTGTAAAATAGGTAGAGTACTAAGATAATCTTTCAAACCCTCAAAGGCATGTTTAAGATCCTCATTCCAATCAGGCTGAATATATTTCTTAAGGATTTGGGTGAATGGTAATGTTTGATCTGCCAAGGAGGCCACAAAATTATTTATAACTTGAATCTTTCCTTGTAACATGAATAATTGAGATATGTTTCTAGGAGGTGGCATGCTAACTATAGAATCAATTTTCTTCATTTCCACGTCAATGCCTCTATGAGATATGATAAAACCTAAAATATTTCCACTATCTACACGAAAGACACACTTCTTTGGGTTCAATCTTATGTTGTATTTTTGCATTCTCTCAAAGATTTTATGAAGAATATTTACATGATCTTGTTAAGTTAAGGATTTGGCTAAAATTTCATCAATATAATCCTCCAAAATCTTACGTATGTAATCATGAAATATCAATTTCATAGCTCATTGATATGTTACGTCTACATTTTTGAATAAAAAATGCATGAACACCCAACAAAAGGTTCCCCAAACGGTGGTGAAAGCTATCTTGTATTGGTTTTGAGGGTTAATAAACATCTAATTGTATTCATAAAACCCATCCATGAATGACAACAAAGCATATCCCACAATGGATTCTACTATCATATCGATATTAGGAAGAGGAAAGTCATGTTTTAAAGATTATTTATTAAAATCTCTAAAATCCATACACATCCTAATATGATTGCTAGGTTTTGCTACTATGACAATATTAGAGATCCATAGAGAATAATCAATAGGTCAAGTGAATCCAATCAAGAAGTTCCTCAATTTCGGTTGTCAACAATAATTCTATCTTACGATTCATTTTTTGTATCTTCCGTCACATTGGTTTAGCATCTTCTGTGAGTACTATGTTATGTGTTACAATCTTAGCATCAATTCTTGGCATATCTGAGTAAGTTCAAGCAAACAGTTTGAGAAATTCATGAAGTAAGGTTGCATGATCCTCCTGTTCATTTTCATCAAGATACTTCCCTACTTGAATTATTTTCTCCTCATTATTGATATCCATTGGTATATTGATTGTATCTCCTAAAGGAAGTTCTTTTGGTTTTGGTATTTCAACATCATACTCCTCTTTGTCTTTGATATTCCCATTGCTCCCATTATCTTCATCAATGTGTTGAGTACTAGCCAATGCACATGTGACCCATTTCTTGGTAAAAGTTGGGAAAGATTTATCATAAACTCCTAGAATTTATCTTAAATCTTCATCATCCTCAAAGTATTCCAAAGATTCATTAGAATTTATATCGAGAAATTCAAGATGTTTCAAGATGAGAGTAGGTTTGTTGGAGTTACAAATGCCAGTGTTGATGTTGAGCGAAGGTCACTATTTTTCTTGTGTTATCTTAGAAGGGAGATATCTCGAGCCACTTTTTGTTTCTTATGTGTTAGGTTCTATAGTAATACATATGCCTTTCTCTTTTCTCCCACATCCTTTTTTGTTCTACACAAGTTGTTTCATAAGCTCATAACCTCTCCCATAAAGTCTTTCCATTTCTTTTGCATTTGCTGGTTGTTCATAATCTATCTAATCAGAGTTCATTATATAACTTGTGTCTTTATCTGAAGTAGATGATGTAGGTGATTATGATATTTCTTTTGAAATTTGGATTAAAATTACCATTGGTTTCTTTTTCTTCTTGGTGTCTTTTGTCATTATTTTATAATCTCCCATGAATGTCGGTGTGAAATCCAAGGATCCCCAATCATCTTCCAACAATTTAGTAATTTCATCAATTTCTATTTCTTGTTCTTTTTCTTCTTCTTTTTCAACTTGTGGTGTATAGGATTCCAATGCTTCCAAAGGATTACATGTAACACCCCTCTATTTTGCTCTTATGTTAGATTAAGATGCTTTGTTATTTTATTATTTCTTATTGAGCAATACAAACTATGTGTGTTATGAGATGTAATTTCCTTGATATTATACTTAACATGCTTTGGTTAAAATAATGTTGGTTTATAATGACATGATTATTGCTTATGAGTTTTATTAATGATGGAAGTGTCAGTTTGGTGATACTGTATTGGTGAAGGGGACATGATTGCATCACTTGCTTGCGAGTGCCCTGTGATTATGTGATTTCCTCTTCACAGTGTATTTCATAATGATTTTATATGCATGTGATATTGATGTCTTGGATACAAGTTTGCAAGTACATGACATCGACTCCACCTGGCTTCACAGGTTTGAACGTGTCAACCCAATGGTATGATGATTGGGAGATAGTAGCTAGGTTACCTGTGTCAATTTTACACCCTAGCCATAGTGTGTCGTTAAAATTTTCCATTGTGATAGAAGTTTTTTATTTAAGTTGATTAATTAAATTTGACTTATTTAATTAATTAAATTTAATCCTATGGGTTGAGTTTATTTATTAAATAATTAAAATTTAAATATGTTGTTGAGAAAATTAAAAGAAAAGGGAAATTTAATTTAATTGTAAATGGTAATTTTCAATTAGAATTAATTAATTAGTATTTGGAATTATTAAAATAAATGGAAAGTAATTCATTTTGGAATTTAAATTTGAATTAGAAGTTACTAAATTTATGTTCAAATTAAATTAGTATTTGGAATTAAATTGTAATTAGAAATTATTACATGCAAATGGCTTTGAGAAAATAACTGGTTGTTGAGAAGATATTTTTGGGACATGTGTGTGAGAAGATTAATTAACTATTTTTGGCTGAAAAACTTCACGGGAAGGAACTTTCTGGAATTTTTATTTTTATTTTGGGGGTTTTCAAAAAACGAAGATGGCAGAAAAGAATGGGAAGGATTTCTGCATAGGTTTGGACCTGGAAGTGAAGATCAAGAAGTTGCAATAGAGAATCGATTACCAAGCTTCAAAGAACACAGGTTCTTTAATGTTTATTTTCAATTTTAAAATTTTAGGGAATAAAATTCTTGTTTGAAGTTTTTTGTGTTAGATCTTGAAAAGATTGTTTTTTTTTCTTCTCTATATTATGTGATTGAAACAATGAAAAATCAGAGAATTTGTGTTTTCAAAAATGATTTGTTTAATTTGTGGAAATCTTGAGAAACCTCTGTAAAAAAAAAAAACTTGAAAGAAGTTTGTGGAAACTATGTAGAAAATTTATTTTCAAACATAGAAAATTCAAAAAAAAAGAAAAAAAAGGATAAACAATAAAGAATTTAAAAAAAATAAAACCTCTATAGGATTGAATTACAAATTTGAGGAAACTGAAACTCTCTGGGTAATTTGTGGAATTGAAATCTCTGGTAATCTATAACTCTCTTTCCATATAAAACTTTTTTGTGAGAACCAAACTAATTTTGGAGAGATTATTCTGAAGAAGGAATTTTTTTAATTTTTGTTAGTTCTCAATCAATTTAATTAGCTGGAAAATTATAATTTTTGTGTTTTTGATAAATACATATTCTGTAGAAAATTTAGGTAAAATCTTTCCATAGTAAAATGGTATGGTTTCGTCATCTATAACTCTATGTCTACAAACTAGGTTGGCACAAAATTTAGAGGGTTTATGCGCCTTGATGTTTTATTATCCCTCTCCAAAAATAGTAAATACCCAGATCGTATTTTTTGATTTATGCTTGAAACATGGGACTACTGTCAAGTTGTTTTCCCCATGGCTGCCTCTGTTAATAATAAATCTATATATATTTGTGTGTGTTAATATTTCTTTATTTTTATTCATATTTATATTTATATAAATATTGTTTGCATATTTAGAAAGAGGATTTTATTTGGTGAATTAGTTTAAATAATGTATTAAAATGTATGTTATGATTGTAAATTTTAGTCTGGTTGGGAGCATGCAATCGACACAATAGAGGGTGCACTTAAGCAATCATTTATATTTCTAATTTGATGTAAATAGAGAAACCGAAAGTAAACAAAAAGATTCTATTTAATTTGAATATATATATTTTAAATATGAGTAAATTCTAATGTGTGATCAAAGGGGTTTAAATTTTTATATATTATTATAAAACATTTAAATTTATGTTTTTGATTAAATATTCTTGATTGGGTGCATGCAAATGTGTGAACTGGTTGTTTCTTTAATGAACATAATTAAAATTTTATAATGATTTAATTAAGAAAACTTGGAAGCAAACAATAGAATTAGTTTCTTTAATATTTTAAAATAGATTGCATTTAGTAAGATTAAATTGAGAATTGTATATAAGCTTAAGTTGATTTAAACATTTATGTATTTAGACATTAATGGATTTAGACATTTTGAATAATATATATTGTTTTAGCTTTTAAATCAGTTTAAGAGATTTAATGTAGATATATTTTAAATATATATATTTTAACTAGATTTTATGTTATTTTAGTTTTAAATTGTTGCATGCAATTAGGAGATGTAAAAGAAGAATAATTTATTTGCATGCCTTGGTCTATTAAGAAAATGGGTATTTAAGTAAATAGAGAAAATTGATGTTTTTATAAATGTAATTGTGGAATGAGATATTTAGTTATATAATATAATTTTTTTTGTAGGAACTGATGTTTTATCATTTAAAATTGAGGAAATTGTTATTTTAATAAAAAATAGTTAGAGAATTGGATTATTAGATAAAAGAAGAATTTTCTTTGAGAGTAAGAGAGATTTCTTAAAATAAATTAGTTGATTTTTGTATTGTTATTTTAATAAAATGAGTGCATGCACTTAATGTATGATTAGATTAAGTTAATTGCATGATTTATTCTATTATGGAGAAATAAATATTGTATTTAATGAAAATTGTGGAGATAGATGTATTATTTAAATGATGTAGTCCGCTTGAGGCAATAGATGTTTTTTATTATTTTAAATTGAGAAATTGAAATAATATATGGAACGATGTTCTTATAGTTGTATAAGTAAAATTGAGATATTTGAAGAATTGGTTAGTTAATTGGTTGAATTTTCTCCTTTGTCTTTATAAGGATTTTTATTAAAATTAGAGAAAATTGAGTAACTTGTCTTATTGTTCCTTTCTATCACTAAATGTAAATGGATTTAGTAAATCCAAATCTAAGATTTAATTATCGTGTTGATTGTTGATGTGACTCTTCTAGTTGCAATTAAAGGAAATGAATATTTAATTAAGTGTATTTCGGGAACAAATATTTTATTATTTTATATTGAAGAAATAAGGGAAATAGTTAGTATGATGTTTATCTCTGTTTGGAAGAGCCTTTGTAATTAATTAGTTATATTGGGATAATTGGGTGGTGTGAATTGTTATGAGTCATCTCGTTGATTGTATGCAAGGTTGTGATAAATTAGAATATTGCAAACATTGAACTATTATGCCTTTATGACGTGGTTGAGTTATCCTTTGTGGTATTTAGGGGTAATTGATAAGAGGTATTAGAAGAGTTGTTGTAAGTCTTCCTATTGGAGTATGTTAAATTTGAGAGTTATCATGTCATGGTCTTGTTTTTTGTAGTTCTCTATGGTAGTGAGGTTTGTCATTTTCAGTGTGTCACCCAGTTTCCACAAACGGGAAATGGTTGATCTTCTTTGAATGGTTTGTCCTTCTTTGAATGGATTGTTGGATATTTTGTACCTCCTTATTTTGGAGTAGTGATGAATCACATGATAACCGTAAGAGGGTGAAGCTCAATGGGGGCCAAGATCTGGAATGATCTGACGGGTAACTCATATATCCTGAGTGGTTTTCTTCTTGGTTAGTAGTATGTTTAGGCTACTGGTGAGTCATACTGTTAAACTTAGATAGCAATGTTTTCTTTGAGTTAGTGTTGTTCTTGTGGTAGTTTTGTTTTGAGTTGAGTCAGCCTGTGACTAGAGGTTGTACGGATTGTCCTTGTATCCTTGTTACTATCTCCTAGCACGGGGGGTGGGCCTTCACTTGGTTGGGAGGAATGTGTGCCCTATGCCATTGGGTCCCCTTTTGATTTGCAGATCGAGTGGCGAGGTTTTCTAGTGGAGAGCTCGCAGTGGTTTCATTCTTTTGCTTAAAACTTTCTATTTACTTTAGATTAGCTCGTGTAATTATTATACTCCTCATTTATATTCAAGGAGGATTCTTGTAATTGTAATAGTTAGGTTTGATCTACCTCATTCTAGGAATGAGTATTGTAATCTACTTGTAAGTTAATGTTATTTGAAGCTTCTTATTCTATTCCATGTGTTTTTATCTTTAATGCTTATAAGTATGTGAAATTAAATGTATGGTTAATAATTTAATAAGCTTTATGTGCAAGTGGTGTGTATGTTTTGGTAATTAATGTAATCTTGTCACATTACCTTAGAGGTTGTTGTGAAGTGTTGTGCATCTTCTTGTTATTAATGCACTTTTTAAAAAATAAATTGTACACTTTCGTGTTGAGTTGCAACTTCCTTTAGGGTCTCATGGCGGGGCATTACATTACATCCTTCTCTTTTCAGCCACAATTATTTTTTTAGGTTTGGGATCAACTTTTAATGTGTAGACTTTGTTTTTATACACATACTTCATGATATGATGTAGAGTGGAAGGTACACCATTTAAATCCATGATTTCCCTAAAATGTGATTATAAGAAAGATCATCAAGAATAATGTGGACTGAAGTTTGTAATGTTAATTCCCAAATTTTGATAGGTATTGTGATGACTCCAAGCAGTTGTTTTCCTATGTTGTCAAATCCTTGAATAGATAAAGAATCAGTTTTAATATTGTTCTTACTCACTCTAAGTCTTTTCAAAAGGCTCAAACTACACATTCAAGGCCGAACCATTGTCAATAAGAGTCTTTTTTATCGTAATTTTGTTTACGAAGACTATTATGTTGAAAGCTTCATACTTCTTTTGAATTTCCAAGGGAGGTA
The DNA here is from genome assembly GCA_007115665.2 of Sequoiadendron giganteum. Lineage (NCBI taxonomy): Eukaryota > Viridiplantae > Streptophyta > Pinopsida > Cupressales > Cupressaceae > Sequoiadendron > Sequoiadendron giganteum. The sequence goes on from CM021101.1 coordinate 603,639,375, forward strand.
GCTCACTTTGGTGAAAGACCATGTCCAAGTTAATTTTGTTCATATGTTGGATGAATGATGCTACATCATTTGAAATAGTGTTAGAAGGTATCATAAATTGTTGCAAGGTCTCTTGAAGTATTCCATTTTAACTATGTAATGCCCCGCCAAGTAACCTTAAAAGGAAGTTGCAATTAACATCATAAGCGAACCAATTTTTTTTTATAAAGTGCATTTAACATACACATTCACTTACTAGTTAACAACAACCTCTAAGGCTACAAGGTTAGGATTACTTAAACCCACACATACATATTACATATAACCATAGCATTATGAACCTTATGATATAAACATCATACATCATAAGAATACCACATAACATAATAAGATAATCAACCAAGATACAATCTCATAACATTATCTTAATCCAATAGATACATCACTCATTCCCAGAATGAGGCAATAGTACAAAAGATTACAATTACAAAATTCCACCTCATAAACATAAAAGGGATAAAATAACTTATACAAGTTAAAATATTACAATGCAAGATAATACAACAAGAACCGCGAGCTGTCCATCTAGATGTCTCGCCACCAAGTACTGAAAATCGATGGGGACCCAATGATTTTGGTGCATGTTCCACCTAACCAATGTGGTACCCGAAGGCCCACCCCCCATGCTAGGAGATAGTAACAAAGAAACATGGACAAAGATATACAATCCACTAACCAAAGGCAGACTCATACTGACTCAAACTGACATAACCAAATAAATGCCATCAATAAGTACAAATCTAGTTCAACTCAAGTACAACACAAGTACAAATCAAGTATAATACAAGTACAACTCCAACATCACTGACATAGGTCACATTGCTTCCAGACATAAAGTAGATCAAGTACGTTCAAAGAACCATACACATAAAACAATTAACAGCAATTGTCCTAGATAGAGAGTCATCGCAAGGTTTGTCATGAGATCTCCTCTGGGCATTCTTCATAGGCTCCGGCACAAGTAATCCTGGTGGCTTCAACCAAATTTCGGCACTCATACTCACTCATGCAGAATCAACTACCTCTCGCAAGAACTAGATAGTTGATCTTGTCATTCTAGGCCTTCTCACTCATCCCAAGTCTAAACAAGCCCTTGTGTCTATGAGTGAGGATTAAATTATCTTGATTAATGTGAATTTAATCCTAATCTTCTAAGTACATTATTTTAATTATCACTTGTTTAAATCACTCCTGAAGGTTATCCAGTTTACCTCTTTGGGTTTTGGCGCCTAACAGAAGCCACTCTTCTATTCGACAACACACATCCAAACAATCACCAAGGGAAACACAAGTGCATACAAACTAGGCATCATAACCACTCCAACACCAGGAGGATACAAATAATAGAAACTCACTCCAAACATCTTGGAGGCAACAATCACATAGTCCACTCCTTTCACAGGACGTACAAAAGATGAAGCCACATCACAAGGTCACTCCATACAAGGAGATGCGGATCCCATAATCCGCTTCTAAACCAAGGAGGTGCAAACATCCCCGTTCATGAAAACTGGGTAAAACTGAAAAGACACCATGCACTACCCAAGGGAAAACAACTGGATGGCATAAAGATTCAACAACCCTTATCCTCTAAGATCTTCTGGAAGACTTATAATTTAGGACTAACACTAAATCCCAAAACCAACAATGCAACTTGACGACATAGCAACAAAAACATTCAAGTCATCAATCAAATCTAATATTTGGATTTTCTAAATCCATATTCATTCAATAGGTAGTATTGACAAAATCAAAGACACGATAACTAGATCATCTAAAATAATCATAACCCCTATTTCCCTTTTCATTATTGGAAATCTAAAACAATTAAACCTACTTCTCTTTATTGAATATAGAGAATTAAATCCTTTAAGATAATCATGAGGAATATACTACTTTTGGATATACTAAATCCATATCTCTTTCATAATCCAATCACAATGATTCAATTAATCTAAAAAGAAATTAATAAATAACATAATTGATTGTCTCATCAATAAAACAATTTCTTAATTTAATTTTAACTCGACACAAATCTATGCAAATAAACTCTTTCCATTTCCTGACCAAATCTTACATCTCATTCACTTTTCTATTTAAAACATTCAATCACTTTAATATAATAACATATTGTTTCTTTATCCATTTTCCATATACACTAATCAATCCAATTTTAAATCTCTATTCAATAATATATTGCATTCTTTAAATCAAATATTTAATTCTTTCAATTAAACTTTAACAAGCCATTTTAAAATAACAATAATTTTCCATATGTTTATAATTTTAATTCCACTAATCTAATATACAAATTTTATTTAAAAATAATATAAATAAATATAATACTTTAATATTATAAATTATAATATAAAATATTATTAAACAATATTTTAATATTATAATAACAATACATAAAATATTAATATTTATAAATATCAATTTATTATTATTTTATTTTCAAAGTAGCCATGGGAAAGTAATTTAACAATAGTCTCATGTTTCAAGCATAACTCAAAAACTACGATCTGGGTATTTGCGAATTTTTGACAGGGATAAGAAAATTTCAAAATGCAAAGACCCTTTAAATTTCCTGACAACTCAGTTTGTAAGAGTGAAGTTATAGGCAACGCAATTAGACCATTTTACCATGAAAATATAACTATACTGCAGATTTTAAAATCCGTTTTTTGATAATTAACAGAAAATGCATTGTTCAATCTCTATGTTTGATTTCAATAACAATAAAATCAATTTCTCCAAATAATTTAAATTCAACTAAAGTTTTCACAATTTTCACTCAAGAATTTTCACAAGTAAAGGCTGTAAATTTATTTAATTCTTTTCTTCTAATATCAAGTTTGTTTTCTAAAACAGATTTAACGAACAAATCTTTAATCACTACTATTTAAAAAAACAATCAAGAACAATAAAACACAAAGAAGAAAACCTGGTACAAGAAGCTACAGGAAGAGATGAATTTTTGATGCAAGCCTCCTCGAAAGATTTCCTGAATTTTCTTCAATCCTCCAATGAATCCAATCCAAAACCAAACAAATGCAAACAATATTTCCTTCAATCAATTCTACAATCAAACTTTTTTTCAAACCCTTGTGCAAATTTTCCAAAATTTCTTCCCTGCTATAAAAATGTATTTTTTTTCAAATCTCTTTCAGTTGCCCTAAAATTAAAACATGTATTCTTTATAAATCAAAAATACCTAATACAATCCTAATTCACATTACATGCAAATTAGATATTTCAATTTCAATTTCAATTTCACTTTTCGAAAACCCACTTTCAATTTAAAATGCAATTTCAAATAATAAATTCATTTCAAATAATAAATTAATTTCCAAAGTTGCAACCAATTTCCCAAATAAATATTTAATTACAATTTCTAATTTAATTCCCACACGTTGAAATTAAATTCCAAAATTAATTCTAATTCTTTTATTTCCTTTCATTCTCTTGCATCATGTTTAATTAATTAATTTAATTATTTAATAACTAAACTCAACCCTCTTGGATTAAATTTAATTATTTAAATAATTTAAATATAATTAATTAATTTAAATATAAACTTTTATCCACATTGCATTATTTAAATTAAATAACCATCAACATGATTTAAATGCAATTATTCTAAATATCTATTTCCAAATGAAGAATGCTTCAGAATTAAATAACATCAAAGCAAGACAGACAATGACTTGACACACACAACTGACGACACACTAAGGCTAGGGTGTAGACTTGACACATGTTACCTAGCTACTATCTCCCGTTCAACTTAACCGTTGGATCGACACACTCAAACCTGTGAAACCAGGTGGAGTCGATGTCATGTATCTGCAATCCTGCAACCAAGTAAACAACATCATATAATATATCCAACATATAATACCCACTGTGAAGAAGGAATTACGGATTCGTAGGGCACTCACAAGTGAGTGATGCGAAACCGTCCTCTTCACCAATACACTCATTGAAACTAACACTTCCATCATAATTCCAAAAATCTCATAATAACATCTCATGCTAACTCTACAACATCATTAATCCATAATGCATGTGAAACAAAATCAGATAACTGCATCCCACAATAATAGTTGTCGCTCAATAGTAGCGATCAAAACATCATAACAAAATGTATCCAGTATCAAAGTAATTGCAACCAAATATAGCATAAAGGAAACCGAACGAGAAGCAAAATGGAGGGGTATTACAAACTAGGTGATACTTAAAGTAGTTCCCATGCAAAAATCTAAGCAAGAGTATTCTTAAGGTGTTCAACAATTCCTTTCCATTGTTTATCATCAAATGAGGAGCACTAGGAAAAATGTGATTAGGCAATGGTAATAAAATAGAATGTGTTTGTTGGTGCCTATTGTTCCTTGTATTGTAAGTATGCGTAATGGTATTATTATTATTTTGTTGTGAAGCACTACCATCATTATATGAAGTATTATTTTTTGGTGGTTAAAGGATAAGAACAAGCTTGTTTTGAACTTGTGGTTTTGTGAAGGGGATAAATTATGAGTTGTGGTGTGATGGTATTAATGTCTTTATATTTTATTTTTTTCATGAAAAGAATTAGTGGTTTAACTTTGTGAGATGATTTTCTCAAGGAATTCACCTAACATGTCAAATTCATTGCTACTAAAAGGCTTGGTAGGTAGGTCAACTTTTAAAAGGAAACTAAACATCATTTTACTTTCTTTATGCATCTTGTTTCTTGTTTTGAATTTGTTTTCTAATAAATTCCAAATGTAATTGAACATGTATCTTGATGCAAAAATGATGAAAATGAAGAGTTCTAATCTTATTTATAATTGAAATATGCAAGAAATTATTTTTCCTAATGTTGCAAAATCTATCTAAATAAAAAAAAATTGAATGCAAAGATAATTTGTTTCAAACTGACACTTTTCAGATTTTAGGGCAGAGGCAAAAAAATTTATTAGACACAAAATTACTCAATTTTTTTTTGTCAAAAGGTACACATGCACTCATTCACCACTAAATGTGAATGGGTCCTAGTGCAGGCATCTACAAAGATCAAAAAGAACCTAAAACACTAGAAAATGCCTAGACATCTTGTTGATTAGGGTGTACATGGACTCATTCACCACTAAAGGTGAATGGGTCCTATTTTTAGGATTTTTTGAGTTTTATTTCAGTTTCTCTAAGTTGGTTCTATGTATGTGTTTTCTGAGATATGTAATAGTGAATGATGTAATAGATTTTCTAGGTATGAGGTCTCTAAATGCAAGTTTTTATATGATTGAATGATGACTAAAATGAGTTAATCTAGGATGCGATTTGAAACTAAATTCTTGAATGATGATGTCAATGTGAAAAAATTTGAAAACTAAATCATATTTAAACACCTTTTTTAGATTTTTAATCAATATAAACTATGCAAACATGCAATTTTACGCTAAATACAATATTCACTAATGCACAATAAATAGAACCCTAAAATGTAATGCAAACCTAATACAAGATAGGGCTCTATAATTTAGCAGCACTCCAAATCAAAAACTAAGATTCTTGAAAGGGATTGGGTTCACCAAAATGAAACATAGAGGAAAGGTATAATAAGAGAAGGTCCCCAACCCACTTTCTCTATATTAGGGTTTCATTCAAATTATGAGATCCTATAATCTTGAAACAACTATCAACCCAAGAGGTGAATTGAATCAAGATAAAGGGATCTTGCAATCTCTCATTTACACAAGGATGGGTTGGTGAACTAGAACTTAACTTGGGGAGAAGAAATTATGGTAATTAAAAAACTCTAATCCTATATCTAACACATGAAATGCATGAATTAAACACGAGACAAAAATAATCTGTAACTTTTCTAGGAAAATAAGAAGGAAAGGATGTTGTGCACCAGGTGAAATCAAACTATTTTGTGAAACTGACAACGACTCATTGACCACCAAAGGTGAATGGGTCCTAGTAGGCCCATTTCAGATATTATGAACTAAAAAAAGATGTTTGTAATGCCTGTGATCTATTTCCTATAAGTCCCTAACTAAGGCTCTTTAACCATCAAAGGAGAATGGGTCTTGCAAGGATTTTCTAGGAATCTCTGAATATGGGTTTCAACTTCTAGGTTTTCTCTTCTCCTTTGCACCTCAAGATTTCTCTTCCTAAATACGGATCTACCAATAACATGTAAAATCAATTTGATTATTCATTGGTGGATACGACTTTACCTTAGTCAAACCCCTTGATGGAAACTAAGCTCTTGATGATGAATGAAAATCTAAAACATGCATTAATGTGTGTAATCCTAATATTAAGTGTGTTTAAGACTGAGATCTATGAGAACGTAAAGGAAATTCTACCCAATTGTGTTAGGATTAAACCCTTGAATGCAATATAAACAATGTAAAATATTCACTAAAGGATATGTCTAACCACTTTAATGAATAAAAAATATGAAAATACCTCTTGTAGGGTACAAATAGGATGATCATAGAAGATGGCATCACTTATGAAACAAGTCCTTAGGCTTGGTTGTATGACTTGTGCATCTCCCAACACCTAGAATCCCTAATGATTCTCCATAGGCATCTATCATCAACCTTCAATAATGTTGGATCTTGGACAAAAAATGAGCTTGAATATCTTGAAATGCTACTCCAAAATTTAGTTGTGCTTGCTTGTTGACTATGAATTCTTGATCTCATGAAAATTCTTTGTCTCTTGCTTGCTCATAATCTTCTCTCTCTAGTTGAAAATTATGTAAAATAACCTTGTATTTAGATTAAATTAGATAAATAACCCTAAAATTGAAATTATTCAAGCCGACATCAGATCTAGAAATGATATTAATTAAAATCCTAGCAAGATGAAATTAAAAGAGAGTCCTTGTTAAGGGAATACCTATTCTCCACCTAGGGAAAATGGGTCATGCAACAACTTCCCATGAACTTCTTTGGGGGATGAAAAGTGTCTCAAAAATCCAATTACAATATGAAAAGAAAATGGGGTCCTACTAAGGGAGGACCCATTCACCATTAGTGGAAAATGGGTCCTAGGTCTAGTTTCTAGGACCTATAATTTCCAAATTAAATGTAATATTATTTAATTGTTGTGTGTTGGGATTGATCTCTTGGAAAATATAATTTAGAGAGCTTGAATTTGAATTAAAGGGAAAATTAAGTCTAATTAACCATAATTAATTAATACCATCCTAGGTAAATGTGAAAATGAATTTAAACACTTTACAACACCATAAATAAGGCTCAATTTAAGTACAAGATGGGTCCATTAGGCTTAATTGATTGAATAAACCTTAGAAAAGTGTTAAAATTTGTTCCAACACTTTTGTAGAAAGGTTTAATTTAAATATATTTTAATTAAATAAGAACCCTAGAGAAGTGTGAATGTTTACAACACCTTACAAAACCACTCCAAGGTATAATTAAGTTAATTATGTGTCAATTATTTCAGATTAAGTGTGAAAAAGGATTACCTTTTTCAACACTATAGATAGATTTTACACCCTCATGTAAAGGAGAGTACAAACTCAATCTAAAGAGTCTTGTGTAAGTATGACATTGTGTACTAAGCAAGAGATATATTTATCACAAAAAAAAGGAACATCTTCTTCTATTAATCAAGAGAGTATCTTGTCGAGACTCCTCCAAGATCACCTGATCTCTCTCCCTACAAAAAAATGAAAGAAATTTTATTACAAGAGTTCATTTTGTGTATATGATAGAGCTCATAGCCATTCTTCTAATGAATACAAGGCTTTGAGTAATAAAATATAACATCTTAAAGAATTTGGTGCTCTTCATTATATAGGGGCACTTAATTCCTATACTTGATATTGATTTTCACTCTATCATGCCTCTCATAAAGTGGGGGCAAGGGGTTACATAGCCTTGTCCTCGTATGTCACTTGTTTTCTCTTTTGGCTAGTTGACCACCTTTAATGTATATATAAGAGAAAGCTTGGGATGTGGGTGACATGCCTTAAGCTAGCTCACATGTGACATACTGAGTTTTGGGGAATAAATCAACACTCATGTTTCATTGTGTGATTTTCTTTATTCTTGTGATGTGTCATTTTCTTGGTGGTTTAATTGGGTTTGATTTCATCGAAGAGTGTGATATTTATTTGAATTTTCCTCTCTTGGAGACATTAGGCATGATTTTCCCTAAGAAGAAGACTTTAGATGAACAAATAAAAATCCCCTTTTAACAAAAACTTACATACATGGCATTACAAAAGCATGTACAAAAATAAATCATTACACTGTGGTGCCTTATTGAAGTTATCAGGAGGATAAATTCAGTATGGTATGAGAGGATGATATGATTCTCTAATTTTATAGCTCATTCAGATAACTCAATTAGTGGATAGACCAAGGTTCCATTACCCTGAAGTAAGCATACCCATAAATAACGCTCAATTTAAGTACAAGAGGGGTCCAATAGGCTTAATTGATTGAATAAACCTTAGAAAAGTGTTAAAATGTGTTCCAACACTTTCCAACACTTTTGTAGAAAGGTTTAATTTAAATATATTTTAATTAAATAAGAACCCTATAGAAGTGTGAATGTTTACAACACCTTACAAAACCACTCCAAGGTATAATTAAGTTAATTATGTGTCAATTATTTCAGATTAAGTGTGAAAAAGGATTACCTTTTTCAACACTATAGATAGATTTTACACCCTCGTGTAAAGGAGAGTACAAACTCAATCTAAAGAGTCTTGTGTAAGTATGACATCTTGTACTAAGGAAGAGATATATTTATCACAAAAAAAAGGAACATCTTCTTCTATTAATCAAGAGAGTATCTTGTCGAGACTCCTCCAAGATCACTTGATCTCTCTCCCTACAAAAAACCGAAAGAAATTTTATTAGAAGAGTTCATTTTGTGTATATGATAGAGCTCATAGCCATTCTTCTAATGAATACAAGGCTTTGAGTAATAAAATCTAACATCTTAAGGAATTTGGTGCTCTTCATTATATGGGGGCACTTAATTCCTCTAATTGATATTGATTTTCACTCTAGCATTCCTCTCATCAAGTGGGGGCAAGGGGTTACATAGCCTTGTCCTCGTATGTCACTTGTTTTCTCTTTTGGCTAGTTGACCACCTTTAATTTATATATAAGAGAAAGCTTGGGTAGTGGGTGACATACCTTAAGGTGGCTCACATGTGACATATTGAGTTTTGGGGACAAACCCTCCCCTTTTTATGATGTAACTTATGAGAAACATATTACTTGGAATAGGGCTTTTTGAATAAGCTCTTATCTCTTCTTCTACTTTACAGAAATTTCTCACAAGAATGTTGTTAGCAACAAATTTAAAGTGGGGGAATACATCAACACTCATGTTTCATTGTGTGATTTTATTTATTCTTGTGATGTGTCATTTTCTTGGTGGTGTCATTGGGTTTGATTTCCTCGAAGAGTGTGATATTTATTTGAATTTTCCTCTCTTGGAGACAGTAGGCATGATTTTCGCTAAGAAGAAGACCTTAGATGAACAAATAAAAATCCCCTTTTAACAAAAACTTACATACATGGAATTACAAAAGCATTTACAAAAAAAAATCATTACATTGTGGTGCCTTATTGAAGTTATCAGGAGGATAAATTCAGTATGGTATGAGAGGATAATATGATTCTCTAATTTTACACCTCGTTCAGATAACTCAACTAGTGGATAGACCAAGGTTCCACTACCCTGAAGTAAGCATACACATATTTTGGGAGAACTCACCTAGTGGACATATTGAGGTTCCACTACCTTAGAGTGAGCAACATACATTATGGAAAAATAACCACATTCCACATCGCATTGTAATGTTTGTGCTTGATACTTTTGTTTTTCTTTATTCTTCTTCACCTTTGACAGTGTATGATTATGTATCTTTGTTATTGCTACATAATTAAGTTTCTTGAATGTCTACATTAGTGTGAATTTGACATGGGGTCATCCTCTCACTAAAGTGGGGAAAAAATATAGTGATAGAAATTTTTTCCTTTTTTCCTCACTTGGTTTGGGAATAATTATCATTAAATTAACTTAATGTTTCCTGGGTTTAGTGTTGTAATGTGTTGTAATACATTCACATTGATCTTGGACCCCTTTTTAATAAAATATAGTTAATTATACCTTATTTAAGGTCTTGTAAAGTGTTGTAACACACTTTCATACTTACCTAAGGTTCCATTAATTAATGGTAGTTGACTGAGCTTAATTGGCCCCTTTAAGGGTAAAATTTGGAAATTGGGTCCACGAAGAGGGGAAGTTTCAGCCAAAACAAAAAAAATCATAGGAAACGCACACATTTTTGAAAAAAATGTACACGCTTTGGATCAGGTACCCGATCCTAAATCCAAATGCATCAACCTAAAACACGTACGCATTACAAAATGCATACACATTCATAATGCATACACATTTTAAAACACATACATGTTTCATAAAGCAACAATTTTTTTTAAATTAATGAATTTGATTCATTTTCACACCTCATTTTAGCTATGTTCTTGAGGGAGAGCACAATACATGTACATGTTTCTAAGGACCCTGGAACTCAACCAAATTTTCACTACCACCTCCTCCTATCAAGACAACCGGCCTCAACGACCTCCAAGTTTGTTTAATTTTTCTTTTTTTTGCTTTATATCTTGCATTTTTCTTTATTTTTTTGTTTTATGTTAAATATTTTATAATTTTTAAATTTCTTCTAGAAAACCAAAAATATCAATGAAACCAAAAACGTTAAATTATAGATTGAAAACAATAAAAACTAAACCTAAATTTACTAAAATTAAACCTAAATTAGACACATTTAACTTAGAAATCAAAACCCTAAACCCTAGGTTTGAAAAAACATAGACCTAAAAACTAAAACCCCTAATCCTAGAACCTAAACTTAAAACCTTAAACCCTAAAACTTAAATCTAAATTAGATTTATAATGTCTATATTTGTTATCCTTTTATTATACTTATCTTTCTTATTCTCATTGACAATCATTTTTGTGAACTATTTATTAGGGGATGTGAGACTAATAGTTTCATTGCACTATCTAAACTTATTTAGTTTTAATATCTTTTTTAACATATTTAAAAGATTCTTCATATTATCAAATTTATCTAACATCACTCTCCCATCCCCACCACATCATAAAAGAATGATACTTTACATCAGCATGCTTCATTTATATATGAAAGTTTATGTTATTTTCCAAGCTAATGGAACACTAAATATTGTATTAATTTCTAAATACAATAGGACCCAGCCCAACATCTAAACACAAGCTATAAATATAACTGAAATCATTATAGTAGATATAGAAACTACAACATTCTACTCACTCATCCAATTTATTGTACCACTAAACAAACTAAACACAAACACTAGTTGACATCCTACTATCTACATCTCATAATAAATCTAAGTTAATAATATCTAAATCTCAAATAAAATTGTAAGTTCCTCTAGCCTTTTTATGATATAAGTCACCTATTGTACCATTGCCCCATTTTTTTAAGAAATTATTATCTTTAGGTTGCAAGTGATTTGTAGTAATACTGCCAATTTATTGCAAGTTTCATATATTACCTCTTTGCTATATAATATAATACATTTTAGTTACTCATAAATACATGTTAAGAATCTCTCAATTTCTACCATTACAACACCTTTCAAAATGCATTCAATCTACACATAGATTCACATCCACCTTCTTTATTACATTAATTTACAAATTCTCGCACATAGATGCCTCTTGATGAGGCCTCCTTACTATTATATCGGGAAGGAGATCAATAACTTGAGGACCACCAATAGGATCCATAGGTGGGTTCTTAGCCTTCCCCTCATTCCCACTTTGATAAGTGACATGATTACTGGTGCAGGATCACATAGGAAGCACCTAGGCAAATACTAGGAAATAGGAACTATGTTTGTTTTTATGCATTTATATAAGGTCATGTTTACCATTGCATTATGTTTGAAGGTTAGGAATAAGTAGTAGTTAGGAGCTATTAGGTGTGGAAGAGTTGTGAGTTTAGACACTCATGGTGGGTAAGTTCTAGTAATTGGAAATAAAGCCCAAAAATGTTGCTTTAAGCAATTTTGGCCTAAGGTGGTGGTTATGTCCGACCAAGGGGAAGGATAACCACCTTTTGAAACTTTATAAGGTGTGCATCAACCTGTGTAAAAGGTTTGAAGGCTTTGTGAATGTTTTAAAAGTTTGTAATTTGACAATTTTCATGAATGCTAAACGAAGACAGTAGGAAATAACTGAATTTTCTATATTGTGTTCTTGGTAGTGAGTTAATGGATTAACCAGGCATATTGATACATGGGGAATGTGATCTAATTGATTTCCAAGCTTTGGTTGGGTCTGTAGGAAGTTGTTTCATTGGTTAAAGCTTTTAATTTCAGTTAACTAGGTTCTTGTGTTTTTTTGGAAATTCTAACTGGCAAGCTACAACAAATGGAGTCCTAGACCACCTTTCCCCTATACCTAGTGTATGGGATCTTGGAAGAAATGGCTAGGCTCCATGCCTATATTTTTAGTAGGGTTAGGAGTCATTAGGAGGCAAGCAATCATGAGGAAAGTCTCTTCCTAGGCGAGATTGGCAATGCCCGGCTAAGAAGGATAGTGCTAAAAAGCACATAACTTGTAGGGATGACTTCTCTAGGACAGACCCCATGGTAGAAGTGTGGAAAGAGGTCTTATAGTGGTCTGGTACCAAGGAGGAGGTTCCAATAGTCCGTTTTCTAGGCAAACTCTTTGATAGTCCAACCGGGTGGTCAGGAATTTGCTCGACTAGGAAGGACAGTGCTAAAAAGAACATAACTTGTAGGGAAGACTTCTCCAGAACAAACCCCATGTAAGAAGTGTGGAAGGAGGTCTCCCAGTGGTTTGGTACTAGGGAGGAGGTTCCAACAGTCCATTTTCTAGGTAAACTCTTTGACAGTCCAACCGAGTGGTCAGGAATTGGCTAAAAACCCTACATTTTGCAAAGTTTAAGGACATACCTATGTATGGAAATGCAAGGCCTAAGGGTTTGGAAATATTGAAGAGGTTTGTAGAAGGACAAAGAATCAATGAAAAAGATTTGAGATTATTTGGAGAAGTTTTGAACAACATCCTCTTTTCTCGGGTTAGGAGGGCTAAAAAGAGACTCTGGGCTTGTTGCCTTGAAAACCTAGGTGAGGGTTTGGAAGAAACAATGATGAGATGGAGTCTAGTGGTTATTCAAGAGACCTAATGGTATGCTTGGAAGCACGAAAATACACCCTTACACCCCTGAAAGTATCTAGTTGAGCTTTGTGTGTATTTGGACTTTAGGATTGATTAAGCGTCAAGGGTGAAGCAGAGGCAAAGCACTGAGTTTTGGTTATGTTGTGTGACATGGATGGAAGAGGGGATGGCTAGTAGAACTAGGGGTAATTGCATTTGTGTTGGGACCTATAGGTTGAGATGGTGGAGAGAGCCACCAAAGGGAATTGCTGAGGTGAGACCCGGAGCATGGAATTGTGATTGTTCCATCCATTCCCCTTTTTACACCAGATTGGTATCAGAGCAAGGTAAAGGTTTGGGATACTAACTTGTATGTCAGACCTAGAATCAAGTGGTTCCACAATCATGGTGACAAATTCTGAGTTGGAAAAGAAGGTTGAAGACCAAGAAGAAGATAATAGAAGACTGAGGGGAAGACTAGCACAATTGGAGGAGACATTGTGTACTGTAATAAACAGGGACGGTGAGGATAGTAATAGGGTACCAAAGAAAGAAGAGGTTGCAGAGGAAGACAAGATCCCTGAACCTAACCCTATTCTACAAGAGGAGCCTTTCTTGAAGGCATTGAAAGCTTTGAGTGGGAAGGCACTTGAAGGCATACCAATGTTCAGTGGGAACATGGAAGCTGATCTAGTCATGGATTGGATAGAAGGTATGGCGAATCATTTTGAGTGTGATGGGGTCATAGAGGCATAGAAGGTGAAGGTGGCTAAATCAGGATTGAGAGGATCAGCCTTGACATGGTGGAAATTCATCAAAACAAAGAGGGAGAAGGAAGGAAAGAAACCCATCTCAACTAGGAAAGGTATGGTTGCAAAGGTGAGAGAAGCCTACATGCCTGATGACTTTGAGATTCAGCTACACAAGAAGAGACAAAGCCTAAGGAAGAAAGACCTAGATGTGAATACCTACACAAAGGAGTTCCAAAAACTTTGTTTGAGGTCTAATGTTTCATAAGATGAAAGCCTCAAGGTGGCTAGATATCTTAATGGATTGAAATGGAACATTCAAGAGGAGATGGCTCTTTTAAGTCCAAAGACAGTACATCAATGCTATCAATTAGCTATCAAGATTGAGGAGAGAAGCAAGAGGAAGAAAGATCAGGTTTCTAAAGGCAGAGATCATAGAGATCAAAGAGGATAGTGAGGAGGCTACCAAGGTAGAGGTAATGACCAAAGAAACCAAGGAGAGTTCAAAATCACAAATCATGGCAATGATAAACCTTCTAGAGGAGGGTATAACAGAGGTAGAGGTTCTCAAGGAGGATCCAATAGAGGAAGAGGAGAAGGTAGGAGTAATTCCTATTTTGTAACGATGAAATGCTATCATTGTGGTCAAGTTGGACACCTAGCCTATAGATGCCCGGAGAAAGCATCTTCATCAAGCAATGAGAAGAGAGTGGCTTATGCACAAGAGGACACCATGAGCCCTAAGGCAACTGAGGTCAGTCATATTGAATCTAAGAATGGAGAGAGTCTAATGTTTAGAAGAGTGTTGATAAGCAACTGGTCAAAGAAGAACCAAAACAAAGAAGAGCTCTATTTAGAGTAAGATGCAAGATACTTGGTAAAGTATGCAATGTCATAGTAGACTCAGGTTCAACAGATAATATTATCTTAGAGGAGGTAGTAATGAAACTGAAATCGAAGAAGGTACCCCACACCAATCCCTACAAGGTCACATGGCTTAGCAAAGGGAAAAGTGTTTTGGTGAATGAACAAGTAACGGTGGATTTTCCATTGGAGGGTACAAGGATAAGTTAGTTTTTGATGTTTTACCCATGGATGCATGTCATCTTCTATTGGGAAGACCATGACAATATGATAGGAGTGCCATGTATGATGGAAAGGAGAATACAATTTCATTAAAGAAGGATGGAAAGACTTAAATTACAGTCACTGTCAGAAGAGGATGAAGGACAGTCAAAGACACCAAGTGTGCTACTAAGTAGTGGAAAAGAGTTCCTCAACACCCTACATGAAGGTGGAGAAGGATATGTAGTTCTATTTCAATCCAAGGAGGAAGACAAGACTGAAAAACCAGTCATACCCGAAGCAGTCCAGAAATTACTTGTGAAGTACAAAGACATTGTAAGTGATGGCACACCTGCAACTTTACCTCCTAAAAGAGCTATTAGTCATCAAATTGACTTCATACCTGGAGCATCATTACCTAACAAAGCAGCATACAAGCTTACACCGGATCAGAATTTGGAAGTGGCCAGGCAAGTGCAAGAGTTGTTGGATCAAGGATTGATTCAAAAGAGCATCAACCCATGTGCAGTACCAGTAGTTTTGGTAACCAAGAAGGGAGGAAAATGGAGGTTATGTACTGATTCCAGAGCAATAAATAGAATCACCATTAGGTATAGGTTCCCTATTCCTAGGATTGAAGACTTAATGGATTGTCTTGGAGGAGCTCAATACTACGCCAAATTGGATCTCAAGAGTGGATGCCATCAGATCAGAATCAAGGATGGTGATGAATGGAAGACAACATTCAAGACAACAGATGGATTATATGAGTGGAGAGTTATGCCATTTGACCTTTCCAATGCACCTAGCACATTCATGAGGCTCATGAATGAAGTGCTCAAGGATTTCATAGGAGTATTTGTGGTTGTATACCTTGATGACATCCTCATATTCAGCAAGAAAATAGAAGAGAATTTAAAACATGTGGAGTTGGTTCTTAGAAGGCTGCAAGAGGAGAAGTTGGCAATCAATCTAGAGAAGTGTGGGTTCTTTAAGCAAGAGCTTGTCTATTTGGGATTTGCAGTGTCTAAGGGATCATTGAAGATGGATCCAAGCAAGGTGGAGGCAATCATAAATTGGCCTACACCAACAATAGGGACTGAGGTAAGAAGTTTCCATGGATTGGCCAAATTCTATAGAAAATTCATAAGGAACTTTAGTGGTATTTGTGCACCAGTCCTAGATACAATAAAAGTTGGTGTGAAAACCAAGTTTGTGTGGACTCGAGCAGCTGAGAGAGGGTTTGAGAAACTGAAACAAGAAGTGGCAAATCAACCCATTCTCTTATTACCTAGTTTTGAAAAATTGTTCACAGTTGAGTGTAATGCAAGTGGAGTGGCAGTTGGAGGAGTGCTAGTTCAAGAGGGCAGGCCTATAGCCTTCTTTAGTGAGAAGCTTAATGAAGTAAAGAAGAAATACTCAACCTATGACTTATAAATTTATGCTTTGTTTTAGTCACTTAGCAAATGGAGGCATTATCTTCTACCCAAGGAGTTTGTAGTCTTTACAGACAACCAAGCACTTAGTTACATGAATACCCAAGAGAAGTTGAGAAATAGGCACTTGAAGTGGATGGAATACATCCAAGCTTTTACCTTCACCATCAAGCACAAGAAGGGATAGATGAATAAGGTAGCAGATGCATTGAGTAGGAGGTTGTTGATAGTACAAGAGATACAACTAAAGAGCATAGGGATTGAAAGCTTTAAAGATCTCTATGGAGAGGATGAAGACTTCTCAAAAGCTTATAAGGTATGTTTAGATTTTGAGAATCATTTTCATAGTCAATATGTTGAGTATACATTGCAAAGTGGTCTATTGTTTAAAGGGAATCAGTTGTGTGTTCCAAGAGGGTCAATGAGAGAAATCCTCATTCAAGAAAATCATAATGACAGTCTTAGTGGGCATTTTGGCATCAACAAGACTTTGGAATTAGTACAAAGGTCTTACTATTGGCCTAAGTTGGCAAGAGATGTTAGAAAGTATATGGAACAATGTGTTGTATGTATTAGAGCTAAGGGAGGAGCTAGTAATGCTGGTCTTTATCAAACCATACCCATTCCTAACAGACCTTGGGAGTGTTTGAGCATGGATTTTGTGGTAGGACTCCCTAAGACCAAGAGTGGTTTTGATAGTGTGTATGTAGTAGTGGACAGATTTAGCAAAATGAGTCACTTTATTCCTTGCAAAACCACTCATGATGCTAGCTACGTAGCTCATCTTTTCTTCAAGGAGGTTATAAGGATTCATGGCTTACCTTTAAGCATTGTTTCAAACAGGGATGTTAAATTCATGAGTCACTTTTGGAGGACTCTATGGAGTAGGTTAGGTACCAACCTATCTTTTGGATCAGCCTACCATCCTCAGACCGATGGCCAAATAGAGGTGGTCAATAGGGTGCTAGGTAACCTACTGAGGTGTCTAACAAATGAATATGGATAGACATGGGACATAGTGGTCTCACAAGCTGAGTATGCTTATAATGATAGTGTGAACTGAACTACAGGGAAGAGTCATTTTGAGGTTGTGTATGGGATGCACCCAAGAGGCATTTGTGAGATCAGAGATCTAGGAACCATGGAGAATAGGAGTGGACATGCTGAAGACTTCAGTTAGACCATGAAAGAGATTCAGGAGCAGGTGAAGAGGATAGTCACCGAAGCTACACAAAAGTTGAAGGAGAAGGTAGATTTGACAAGGAAGGATGTACAATTTGCAGTGGGTGAGTATGTCATGGTACACCTCAACAAATCCAGGTTGCAGAAGGGAGTGTCAACCAAGCTACAGATGAAGAGAGTCGGACCATGCAAGATATTGGCCAAGTATGGGAAAAATGCATATAAGGTTGAACTACCTACTGACTTAGGAATCTCACCAGTTTTCAATATTGCTGACTTGATCAAATATAAGGGATCATTCAAAGGAATGGATTGGAATAGTCAAGAGATCTTCAAGGACATCAGTAACATACCCCTACCTTCTCAAGACAAGTAACAAGCTAAAAGAATCTTGGAATCAAGGGCACAAAAGTCTACAAGACACAAGGTGTACATGGAGCACCTTATCAAGCATGATTCAGAAGCTACATGGGTACAAGAGGATCAGTTCAAGAAACTTGGAATTGATTTGTCATTGATCTCTCCTTCTACTCCTTAGTGTTTATGCAGGGAGGGGGAGAATGGTGCAGGAGCACATAGGAAGCACCTAGGCAAATACTAGGAAATAGGAAGTATGTTTGTTTTTATGCATTTATATAAGGTCATGTTGACCATTTCATTATGTTTGAAGGTTAGGAATAAGTAGTGGTCAGGAGCTATTAGGTGTGGAAGAGTTGTGAGTTTAGACACTCATGGTGGGTAAGTTCTAGTAATTGGAAATAAAGCCCAAAAATGTTGCTTTAAGCAATTTTGGCCTAAGGTGGTGGTTATGTCCAACCAAGGGGAAGGATAACCACCTTTTGAAACTTTTTAAGGTGTGCATCAACCTGTGTAAAAGGTTTGAAGGCTTTGTGAATGTTTTAAAATTTTATAATTTGACAATTTTCATGAATGCTAAATGAAGACAGTAGGAAATAACTGAATTTTTTGTATTGTTTTCTTGGTAGTGTGTTAATGGATTAACCAGGAATCTTGATATGTGGGGAATGTGATCTAATTGATTTCCAAGCTTTGGTTGGGTCTATAGGAAGTTGTTTCATTGGTTAAAGCTTTTAATTTCAGTTAACTAGGTTCTTGTTTTTTTTTGGAAATTCTGACTGGCAAGCTGCAACAAATGGAGTCCTAGACCACCTTTCCCCTATACCTGGTGTATGGGATATTGGAATTAGTGTCTAGGAGTCATTAGGAGGTAAGCAATCATGAGGAAAGTCTCTTCCTAGGTGAGCTTGGCAATGCTCGGCTAGGAAGGACAGTGCTAAAAAGCACATAACTTGTAGGGATGACTTCTCCAAGACAAACCCCTTAGTAGAAGTGTGGAAGAGGTCTCAAAGTGGTCTGGTACCAAGGAGGAAGTTCCAACAGTCCATTTTCTAGGAAAACTCTTTGACAGTCCAACCGGGTGGTCAGGAATTTGCCTGGCTAGGAAGGACAGTGCTAAAAAGAACATAACTTGCAGGGATGACTTCTCCAGGACAAACCCCATGGTAGAAGTGTGGAAGGAGGTCTCCTAGTGGTTTGGTACGAAGGAGGAGGATCCAACAGTCCATTTGTTAGGCAAACTCTTTGACAGTCCAATCGGGTGGTCAGGAATTGGCTAAAAACCCTACATTTTGCAAAGTTTAAGGACAGACCTATGTACAGCAAGGCAAGGCCTAAGGGTTTGGAAATATTGAAGAGGTTAGTATAAGGACCAAGAATCCATGAAAAAGATTTGAGATTATTTGGAGAATTTTTGGGCAGCATCCTCTTTTCTCGGGTTAGGAGGGCTAAAAAGAGACTCTGGGCTTGTTGCCTTGAAAACCTAGGTGAGGGTTTGGAAGAAACAATGATGAGATGGAGTCTAGTGGTTATTCAAGAGACCTAATGGTATGCTTGGAAGCATGAAAATACACCTTTACACCCCTGCAAGTATCTAGTTGAGCTTTGTGTGTATTTGGCCTTTACGGTTGATTAAGGGTCAAGGGTGAAGCAGAGGCAAAGCACTGAGTTTTGGTTATGTTGTGTGACATGGATGGAAGAGGGGATGGCCAGTAGAACCAGGGGTAACTACATTTGATTTAGGACCTATAGGTTGATTTGGTGGAGAGAGCCACCAAAGGGAATTGCTGAGGTGAGACCCGGAGCATGGAATTGTGATTGTTCCATCCATTCCCCTTTTTACACCAATTACTAGGAGGCATATTTCATTGACAATCAATGCATAGGCTAGGACATAGATAGAATCATCTAAAAAGTATCACTAAGGCTTGAAATTCATTAGTCCAAGATACAATTATGCAATAAGTTTAAATTAACAACCACACACCAATCAATTTTAACCTTGCAAGGAAATTGAAACCATATGGTTACTATAAGATAAAGTGCTTGAATTTAACCTTAAGGGTACATGTATGTATGACTTTAATTGTATATTTAATGTGTACATGGTATGGATTTTTATGTTATGGATTTTTTAATGTTATAAATTGAATGTGTCTTCAAATGAAATGTATTTTAAATTTGTGCACATTCAATGTGATTTAAATAACTTTCAAATTTTTCACATTAGTTAAATAGTCTGTTGATATATATATTTTTAATTGTTTAAGATGTAGTTGCCATTTCATTGTTCACATGGAGCCTGAATTTAACATAGAGTATTTTATACCTGATGCACAACCTGAAGACCCCATACATCTAGATCTACCACCACAACAAAACCCCACACCTCCACACTCTCCACCTCCTAACCCCCACGCCCTATAGTATATCAGGCTCAATTAAAAGAGAATTAGAGAAAACCGTAATGTGATTCAAGAAAATATAGATTTTATAAAAAAATGAGCCTAATATTTCCTCCCATCTTGCATGTTTTTCAGCTTTGATGAAATCTTTTGTCGATTTTGTTTGATCTATTTATGTGGACCTATATAGATTCCATCAATGGAGAGAAGAGAGGAGACAATTCTATTTAGATGGATTGTCCTATAACGAAATTAATGACCTTAAAAATACCAAACAAGCCATTTTCCAACATTTTTTTTAGCCCCCCAAAAAATGACTCAATTCCACCTACCAAAAACTGAATTTCAATTAAATGGTGTAGGAACCCACAGATAGCTGCAAATTTTTGGGATAGATGGTGGATAGTGTTTGATACTTCACCACATGGAAAATTGTGAGGTACTCCTATAATTTTTGAGAAATTTATGGGTTGATTTTGAGTTGGGTTTAAAACCAAACTATTTTGATATGAGGTCATTTTAGGGAGCTGGGTGTGGCATACCCCAACATATATTAGGAGCATGTGTCAATCCTTAGAGACATGCTCTGATTTCTCCTATTGTTCTTCCTCCTTCTCTTCATGTTCTCATTGCATTTCAACAATAGATGATGTTGTTGACATTAGGAGCATTGAGTTCTCTTTCAGGACATCTCACTCATCAAACTACACATGTGGCGGCTAAAGTGTGCCATAGAGAGCATGGAGGCTCAGGCTATGGGAATACTTAGGCATCCACTTCAGGTGACCCACACACATCTAGGATAGAGTCATATATAAAATAAACTATATTTTGAGTATTATCCTGCACATGTATGTTCATCTTTTGAACTTAGGAACATTTAAATAATTTGTTTGAAATGTGAAAAATTCATGTAAATAATAACATAAAATTATATATATAATATAATGTTAATTCAAGAAGTGTTCGGTGTAGATGCATGATCAGATGATGTTAGAATCTCAATATGATCATGTCTATATTTTGAGTGTTGTAGAATTAGGCTCACCTTTTGGTCAAGTACAAACCAATATATATTTTAATTTATGTGTACATATCAAATTTAATTTGAGTTTGTACAGATGTGTGAAATGATATATTATATCTAGATGCAAGGAAGTCATGCGATAAAAATTATTGACCAGCCACAAGTTATGGTGAGTGCTCCTAAGTCATCATTAGCTCAGGTGTATTCTTTAAAAAGTTTGTTAAGTTTAAATTAAATACAAATCATAGATCTAATTTAATTTGAGTTTGTACACATGTTTAAATGATTTATACATTATTGTATCTATATGCAGGGAATTCATGTGATACCCATGGTGGGAACACCTGAGACATCATCAACATTTATGCATGGGAAATCTTAGATGCGTGATCATGAGGTCATATCATTCAAGGTTATAAACATTACTAAATCTCCTATATAGTTTTTAGGGACCTTTTAAATATATATTCAAGGTTTTAACATATTGTTTGCTTTATATGAATATATAGGATATAGTAGATCAAGCATTTGGACCTTCTTGATAGATAGTTGTGCTACCCATTGAACAAAATGTGCAAGAATATTCACATGATCATATGGTAATTTATGCATACTAAAAATCATTTTTATTGTACTTACTAGATATTTAATTAAATTTATTTTTATCAAGTTTATATGTTAAATTATATCCAAATTTCTAAATAACTTTAAATATAATTTCAAGTTTCTTGGACTCTTTACCAGTGTGATATAGGTATATCTAGTCCATGTGGAGCAAAGAGGAGACTTGATTTGACTGATCGCCTTGATAGTTAGATGGTTTTAAATTTTATGGACTATAGATCTAAAGTTTTATTTAAATATATGTGTTGGAATTGACATATACATTTTGAACATGTTATTTCATGGACCATTTCACATACATTATATCGATTAATATGATCATGTTTGTGTTTATTTATATTAGTTGGCATTAATATGATGATTATATTCACTCATGTACATGTATAGATATTTTATCTAATTTCAAGTAATATGCACTATATAAATTCTTATCTAGAATATATATATATATATATAATTGGTCACATGGTTAGGTGACAAATTAAAACATTCCATAAAATTTTTAGATCATATTCATAATAAATTAAGGGCAGGGAATTTTAACTATTTTTTAATTCTAGAAAATATTCGAATCACTAAACAAAAATCTATCTCCGTGTATTTATTAAATGTATAATCAATACAATTGAACAATTATGTAAAATGTGGTAAATACAAGACATGATTTGTGTAAGATAAAACTAGAACAAGATATTTAAAAAGTGACTAATAAGTTCATTGAAGTTCATACATCGAACACACATATATAATGTATATTGATGTTTAATACAACTATATAACATGATGAAAAATATATGTTCATGTAGATACAATTAAAACTTATCAAATTTTAGGTCAAGACCACAAATTGATATTTACATAGTCTCTTGATAAAAAAAAAATCCACTGACAATCACATGGAAGACTGACTTGATGAGAACTTGGAAAAAATAATTAATGTAAGTAAAGTAAATATAGTTTTTATGAGTCTTTTAAATAAATGATTCATGCGAGAAAGGAACAATATATAGTAAAAGTTATTAAATTGGACGTTATAGATACCTTAAAAATTTAAGTGATGTTTGTCATAGGATGGATTAAGGGGACCTAAGAGGATATAGCTTAAGGGGTCCTAAGAGAATTCCTTAAGGGGAGTTAAGAGGGTAGATTAAGGGGAGTTAATTTAATGACATAAAGGGATGCAAGAGGGTGGATTAAGGGGAGTTGATAGAATGAATTAAAGGGATGTAAGAGGGTCGATTAAGGGGATGCATGTCATGAACCCTAGGATATGGATTAACGGTTCCTAAGAGGATGGATTAAGGAGAATTTTGAGAGTGGCTTAAGGAATGCAAGAGGGTCAATTAAGGGGATGTAAGAGGATATGACTTAAGGGTCCTTTAAGAGGATGGATTAGGGGGATGCAAGAGGGCGAATTAAGGTGATGTAAAAGGATATGACTTTAGGGTCCTTTAAGAGGATGGCTTAAGGGGATGCAAGAGGGTGGATTAAGAAGAGTTGATAGAATGACTTAAAGTGATGTAAGAGGATGGATTAAATGGAGTTGATAGAATGAATTAAAGGGATGTAAGAGGGTGTATTAAGGGGAGTTGAGTGAATGACTTAAATTTATGTAAGATGGTGGATTAAGGGGGATTGAGAGAATGACTTAAAGGGATTAAGAATATCATGAACCCTAAAAACCATAAACCATAAACCATAGGACCTAAATCCTAAGAGATGAAACCTAAACCATTAACCCATATAGATTTTTTATTCTAAAAATATCATGAACTATATAAACTATGAACCCTAAACCATATGGCCTAAAGCCTAGGAGAAGAACCCGAAACCATTAACCCATATAAATTTTTTATTCTAAGCATCTCATGAACCCTAAAATCCATAAACCCTAAACCATAGGACCTAAATCCTAGGAGATGAACCCTCAACCATTAAAACCCATATAGATCTATTATTCTAAGCATATCATGAACCCTATAAACCCTAAACCCTAAACAATAGGACCTAAAGCCTAGGAGATGAACCCTAGACCATTAACCCATATAGATATGTTACTATAAGAATCTCATGAACCTTAGAAACTCTAAAACCTAAACCATAGGACCTAAATCCTAGGAGATGTACCCTAAACCATTAACCCATATAGATTTGTTATTTTAAGCATCTCATGAACCCTAGAAACCCTAAACCCTAAACCATAGGACCTAAAGCCTAGGAGATGAACCTTAAACCATTAACCCATATATATCTATTATTCTAAGCATCTCATGAAACCTAGAAACCCTAAATCCTAAACCATAGGACCTAAAGCCTAAAAGATGAACCCTAAACCATTAACCCTAAGAACTAAATCCTAGGAGATGAATTAAGGGGATGCAAGAGGATGGATTAAGGGTAGATATACAAGGATGGATTAATGTCATATAAGAAGATGGCTTAAGGGGTCCTAAGAGGATGGCTTAAGGGGATGCAAGAGGATGGATTAAGTGTATATATGTGAGGATATGGCTTAAGGGGTCCTAAGAGAGTGGATTAAGGGGTGTTGAGAGAGTGACTTGAGGGGATTAAAGTTGATGGATTAAGGGTTCCTAAGGGATTTCTTAAGGTGTGTTGAGAGAGTGACTTAAGGGGATGCAAATGGATGAATTAAGGGTTCCTAAGAGGATGGCTTAAGGGGTGTTGAGAGAGTTACTAAAGGGGATGCAAGAGGATGGATTAAGGGTTGATATATGAGGATATGGATTAAGGGGTCTTAAGAGGATGGCTTAAGGGGAATTAATAGAGAGACTTAAGTGGATGTAAGAGGATGGATTAATGGTACATAAGAGGATGGCTTAAGGGGTCCTAAGATTATGGCTTAAGGGGATATGAAATCAATTATAATTTATTTATAAAATGTCAATGAATTATTTAGTTTTGGATTTATACTATCAATTAAATGTGTCTAGAACTACATATAGTTACTTGTCTACAGATTTTAGTTCCATTGTAATATATGCATGTCCTCTCTTTTTTGTAAAGCATCTAGTTTTGGGAGACCTAAAACAAAAAATGATATAAAACTTTAATTAGGAAATGAATAAAGACAAATATATATATAGACATGTATATGTGATAAATTAACTACATATCGACTATCAATTAAATATATATACAACTATGTACTTACCAATATTTATTCACTCCATTCTACCATCTGTATGCTTTCTTTTTTGTAATGAATCTATGATTGTATCATGATAATCCATTGAAAGTGTCCATAAAAAATTATTATCAAGCCTCCCTTGATATCTAACTATTTTTATATTGGTTTCCAAAATCAAATGTGAATAATCTATAATCTTCCTATGTTTTTCATAATATTCAAATGCAGGAAAGCCATTCTTTCTTATCCGATATTTTTGAAGCCAAGTGCTAAAAACAACCACCGAACCAGTTGAATACTCCAAGCTGTCATCATCCACTCTAGGATGTACCAACTTATGTTTTCTCTCAACACATCTAGCCAGCCAATTCTTTGTCTCCTCTTCATTCCCCTCAGGTGCAACAAAATAATACACATTTCCTACAAAAATAAATAAAAAATTCAATAAAGAGTGACTTATATTTAATTCACATATAAACGTGCATACATATAAAATTCAACTCAATTGAATTTACCTTCTTGTATAAGATCTGAAACACGACCATAATCATTTGATGACAACACTTGATTATCTTCAATTGTTGTTCTATGTTGAACATGTTTCAATGTAGGTGTTAAGGCTCTTTATTTCCATTGTTTGACCCATTTCATATTTTCTCATGCCTCCCAATCACCTACAATACAAAATTTTAAAAATAATTCCAACTCCCTTGTCCATATTATCCATGTGTTTGCATTCAAACTCTTAAATGATTGGAATTTTGTAGATCCATTAATTTTTTCAAAATATTATGGAGAAAAAATATCATTTTCTTCAACTAACCAAAAGAAGCATCAAATTATATAGCTCTCACTTGTTCTTCTAGATAATTTGGTATTGAACCAATCTACAATTGCACGTGCATCTCTAAATTTTACAACATCCTCAAATTTTTGTTGCTCTCTAGCAAGAGATCTTTTCACACATGCACCAACTCCATTGTGTTCTCCCTTACACAACTTCAAAAAAACTCCACATGTGCTAGATGTGATTTTCCTTATGAACTCTACATACACAATAAAACAATCTAGCATTTTTGAATTGAACCGTGCAATTATCCGACCATATGAGATGTTCTCTCATTTGAACTCCTCTCTCTTTTAAATTTTTATAAAATATATCAAAAAAATATTAAACAAACTAAGATGAAAGTAATTGATTATCACTTACATAAAAATGGTACTGTCTCAAAAAGTTTCTATTATCTTCTCTACTATCATCTACATGTCTATAAACAATATGAGCAAATATAGCTACTTTCACTAAATTATAATATTGTGATTGAATTTCTTCTTGTGGAGCAAGAGTATAATTTTCAGGAAAATCAACAAATAACAATATAGTTCCAATTGGGAATGTGTATTTACATAAATGAAATTGATTATCAAGCTAATGAGCATACTAAGAGTGTTTAAAATATTTAGGTATGATTTTATCTTTAAATTATTTAATAAATGAATGAACACTAAATTTATCCACAATTAGCTCACAATGTCTTCCAAATTTTCCATCTTTTAAAGAATACTCAACATTTTTAAATTTGTTTACATCCACTAATTGTTGTCCAAATTCATCTAGACTAATTTCATGCATAAATTATCCTAATAATGAAAAGTTATCATATCTATCACATTCTCCATAAATACATTCTTTTAAATAAAATAAGTTTCCATTAAAGGGTTCACAAAATAAACCTACTATAAAATCTTTGATTCTTTGAATGGGCATATTAATACCACAAATTTCTTGCATAATTTGGTTAGCATGCAAAGTGCATCGTATATATTGAAAACTATCATAATAATAAAAAAATTGTACATGAGTCTTACAACAACAAGATATTCATTGATTATTGATTCTAAAATACCAAGGGTTACACTTTTTTAATGGTATTTTACTTATGCTAATATTCAATGGTAAGATTGAATCATCAAAAAAAATTATATAATTCAGTCTGAGTCATATCTAAGAGATTATTTCGATGAGGTTCACAAAGTTTGGAACCCACCATTATATTTAATACATCTCTAATGTTAGGTGATACTCTTGTATTATCATGCAAAAAAAAATTGATTAAAGATTTAATTTCATTAATTAATTTCATGTCTGATCTTGGGAATCTACCACTAAAACTCCAACATTTATTAACTAGATCATTTTCAATACTTTCTCTTCTTTTAGCAACTCTTATCAAAGTTTTAGGATTTACTTTTATACATTTACTAATCTTAACATTATTTTATTTGAAGTTATTTTATTAACTAGAGAAATTTTTATTGCACGACGAGTTGCATTCTTATCTTTAGACTGAATTTTCTTACCTATAAAATCAATAGCATTAGGAACACTAGATATGACTTGTTCTACTAAGCCATCTTTCATTTTTGGTTTTACAAAAATACCTATTTTTTTCATCACATTTCTCATTTTTGAAATTCTCATCAATGGCACCATGAGTTAAAATTGAAATCCTAGTTTCTTGCTATAAAAAAACATTCTATATATTCTATTTCCATAAGTTTTCATTTGTCTCCAAGAAAATTTACCATAAAGGTTATCTAGCTCATATTTTTCAATTATAAAAAATACTTTTTCATCTTCATCCATACAAGGGGTTTCATTTTCATTCATGAAAGGGGTTTCATTTTCATTTTGAAACATAAAATAGATTTCATTTAGATTTTCATCAATATGATGCATTTTATTTTGATTTGCATTCTTATAATATATTTCATCATTTATTTGATTTTGCATTGTTTCAAACCTAGAATTATTTATACCATCAATGGTGTATCCAACTTCCTCTAAATAACTAAAATCAATATTATCAAGACTTGGGTTTGAAGACATACTTTGATAAATTGTTTGAATAGGTGCATTTTTCATATCATTGGTAGGTGGATTTGAAGACATACCTGAAGTTGTTTGCATATGTGCTATTCCATATCATTCAAAGTTGAAGTTGAAGGCATAGTTGGTTTTGTCTCCATAATTGCATTTTCTTCCATATTCACCATCTCCACATTTGAATTATCTACATTTATCTCATAATTCATGTTTTCCTCTTCAAAATTCATGGAACTAGATGCTTCCAAATTTTTCATTTGATGAATCCTTTCTCTTCTATCCCTTTGTCTTTGTGCCTCCATTTTTTTATTTTCTTGAATTTCTTCGGGTGTCATTAACTTTCTACATTTTTATATTTCTTTTGCTTTGATCCCATAGTTACCAAACCCTATTTTATAAAAAGAAAAATATTCTTAGCCTATTTTAAAATTGCCTTCTCCTTCAAATATTCAAATAAAACTATGTAATATGAAGATCTTTTCTTCTATAAACTTTGAAGTACAAAAAATCATTAATTCATCCAAAATTTCTCTTTTTCCGAATCATCTTATACTTGATTCCACTTGAGAAAATTCAACCTACACTTGTCTCTTCCAATAATTTGAATAGAATATTCCCTACACAAGACAAAATTGCAATAAAAATGCAGAAAATTGCACTTTGGAATTGTACTATAGAAAAAGAATGTTGTAGAGAAAATGTGCTTTATTAGTATTTTTCAAATTGCAAAAAAATGGCTATATAAGAAATGTGTACACATTATAAAACACGTACATGCTCTATTTTAGGAATTCATACAAGTTATATAATGCATACACATTCCCTTTACCCATTGGGGAAAAAGATAATGCATACACGTTATATAATGTGTACGCGTTTTATTTAAATAATGCATACGTGTTTTAATAACACGTACTTGTCACTAAAAATTTGAATCTCCAACCCACATGCAGCCTTGGTTTTAGGCTTAGGAAAGGCTTGGAAATCTGACCCTTAGCCTTTGACCTACAACTAAAAAACTAAGGCAGATTGAAGAAGAATGTCCAAATTTGGCAATATAGTTAATGGAATTTTTTTCTGAATCAATCTATAAAATAAAAACCCATTAGAGAATATGATGTCTTGTTTCCAAATATATAATTTTATTAAGATTCAATTATATTTATTATTTTTTAATTAATTTCTAAGCAAACTAGTCCTTAATTTTTTGGTTAAGTTTCCTGTAAAAGCAATTATATGGCATCAATCTTCAGACGATTCTCTACACAATGAAAAAAAAGATTCAAAAATTGTTTAGTTTAGGTCCAATTATGTTGTTTGTACACATTGATTTTAAAAAATAGCAAATAAGGTGAGTAAAACTGCAATAAAAAAAAAAACAAAATAATTTTCTCATCAATATTCATGTTGTTATCTCTCTTTCCCAAAATTTAATTAGCAAAATACTTTTATTCGGGTCAAAAAGTGGTGTTTGTACATGTTCATGGTATGGTAAAAAAACATAGAATTTTAAAAAGTGGTTTTTATACATCCCTATTAAAATTTAATTTCTGTCATGTGGGTATTTGAATAAATTAAATATTCAAAAACTAGATTCAAAATGCTAAATTTCATATTTATGACTTTTTTAAAGATTCATTGTGTAAGTGCCTCAACTTTTCAGTCCAAGTGTGACAAATTGTAAGTGCCTCAAATTTTTACTCCAAGAGTGACTTTTTTCATGGACCCAACTTCTTGCATCAACCCTTAATTCAAATTCAAGCCCTCTTTTCAAGGATCTATCTCGACACTTAATAATGATATTGTATGAAATTTAATTTGGAAAATTTTGTGTCCTGAAAAATGTTGCTAGGACCCATTCACCTTTACTAGAAAATGAGTCCTCTCCAAATAGGGAACCCCTTTATATGCATTTTTGAGGTGGGTTTTGATGTCATTTCACCTCCTCAAAGCTTGGTCCTAGAAATTATGATAGGACGTATTCACCTTTAGTGGAAAATGAGTCCTTTGAACCTAGGACACCCCTTTCTATGTATTTTTGAGGTTGATTTTTTATGTTATTTCATCCCCCTAAAGCATGGTCCTAGAAAGTTTCGCTAGGACCCATTTTCCTTTAGTGGAGAATGGACCCTCCCATAATAGGAGCCCCCTTTTTTAATTTAATTCTAATAGGATTTTAATAATTTTCATTCCTAGATTTGAAGTTGGCTTGAATTATTTGAATTTTGAGGTTAATCTATAAAATTAGTATAAATAAGGGGTTACTTCTCATAGTTTCCTCCAAGACATCCAAGAATTCATGCATTATAACAAGTTTGAGTTCACAAGAGT
Source organism: Sequoiadendron giganteum (assembly GCA_007115665.2). Lineage (NCBI taxonomy): Eukaryota > Viridiplantae > Streptophyta > Pinopsida > Cupressales > Cupressaceae > Sequoiadendron > Sequoiadendron giganteum. Next base: position 603,669,876 of record CM021101.1, read on the forward strand.
TTCTAAGAACAATTCAATGTAATTTCAAGGTAGATTATCAAGGTTTTATTATATCAATTCAAGATCATTTCATCATGTCAAGGGCATAGTGTATTCATGATTGTTGTTGTGTCACAAAAAAATGTACCTTTGGACATTTTTATGCTCATTTGAGTATTTCTTATGGATGTTGGCCTAGTTTTTCCTAGATTTAATGTTTTAATGTGACCAACACATTCAAATTAGGTTTTGAACTCTTGTAAATCAATTAAAAATTTATGATGTCTTGTAAAAGTGTTGTGAAGTGTTGTAACCCACTTTCACACTTTTCTAGGACCTTTCTAATGTATTTCACTTAAATATCCTTTTTTTTATCACTTACCAAGCCTTATTTCAAAGTGTTATAGGGAGTTGTAACAAAATCTCACACTTTTCTAAGATTTTCATCAATAATTACACCTTTCTTATGCTTTAATTGTCCCCATTTTACATTTACAAGCCTTATTTAAGTGTCTTTTTTAGAATAAAATCGATAAAAATAATTCAATACATATTAATTCCCAGAACCCACTTAAAATTCCTAAGTAGGACCAAGTCACAACTTGGGGAAACTTAGTCCCATTTGGCTCAAAAATCAAAACAAGTTCAAAATTTGGCAGGTTTTTATTTTCTAAGACCTAAGGTCGGCCTATGATGTGGTATTTTCAGGAATTAGGGCATATTTATGTATAAATATATGGTTTTCCATTCATTTTTGGGTATTCTACCTTCTACCTTCTTCCCTCTCTAGATTATTTCAATCAATCAATCTTCTCATTCATTCATCATTATTCTCAAGCAAGCTAGGGTCTTGGCATTCTAAGTCATCAAGAAGCATTCAAGGGAAAATTCTTCATCCATTGCTACAAAAATTCAAGATCAATTTTCATGGAATGTTTCTAACTCCATTATTTCATGCTTTATCTTATTTCTTCATTTGGTTTAATTACCTAAAATGGATTTGACTAAGGAAAACCCCCATTCCTTAACATTCAACATTTCTCTTTCTCTCTTTGTGTGATTGCAGATCTGATTACCTTGAAGGCTTGGAGATCATTGAAGAATAGTTTGTAAACTTGTTGAAGACATCTCCTTGTTGGCTAAGGAAAAATATCCACAATAATTTATTTATAGTGCCAAAAATCAAGGTTTTGGATCTAGATACCTAAAGGAATAGAAAGTACAAATTAAGAGCCTCAGATTCCACTTTCAATTTTTTAGAAAATTCAAAGAGGACTAAGTCGCTATTAGTGGTGAATTAGTCCCACATCTACACATTTTTTTCAGAGATTAATATAGATTCAAATACCCATTTGGTTGAAATAGGTTCTGATGTAATTTTCCAAATATAGGACTAGGTCACCTAGAATGACATAAATGTCCTAGTAGGTCAAAATTCTAGAATCAATGGAATTTATAGTCTTCATGATAGTCCCCAAAATATTTCTAGGTGCACATCTTCAGTTCTACAATTTTTTTTCTTTGTTTCATAGTTATTTCTAGGTCATTTAATTTATGTTTGCATACTACATTATGTTTTTAAACACTTTGCATGTTCCAAGTTTACACTTGGTGTTGAGCCCCTTCTTTCTATTTTTAACCCCTAGAACTCTCCCTTTGATAGATTTCAATATACCTTGTATTGAAATCTAAAGGTTTTGTTCTTGAACAAAGTGTGGATCTTTTTCCCTCTCCCTTTAGGTGAAAAAACCTAGAGGTGCAAGAGGTGACAAAAATACAAAGTTCAGTTGTTGAGATAATATTGTTGTTGTAACTTTGAAGATCCATCTTGCAAGCATTGTTTCACATCATATTTGAGATCAATATCTACATTCTTCATGATAAATTCATTTTAATTTGTAGATTTTTCATTACAAGACAACATCCAAGGTATCAACATTGCATGTTTCATGTTTCATGCTTCAATTTGATTATTTGATCATTTGGTTTAGTTACCTACAAGGAGTTTGACCTAAGTAAACCCCTATTCACTAGAAATCAACAAGTTCTTCTCTTGAATGTGTATTTATAGATTTACAGATTAAATATCAAGTGGAGAAGAAGATTGAAGCAAAAAATTTAAAGCTGTCAAGCTGTCATCCATAGTGCCAGAACATGAAAACAACGCTACAAAATTTGTTTTAGACTTTTGAGAGCTGAAAACTTGGGAATTGAGAGCGAAAAAATTGATGTATAGAACCCAAAAGTCAATTTTCTGAAACCCTAAAAGGACCCATTCACCACTAAAGGTGAATCAGTCCTCAATTGGGCTTGAAGAAGTGAAAACCTTAGATCTAGGAGTGTAGACTAAGAGGAATAAAACCTAGAAGTCAGTTTTTGAAACCCTAACAGGGACCCATTCACCACTAAAGGAAAATGAGTCCTTTATGGACTAAAAACAAGTTTTTTTACTAGGTGCACACCATTTAAATCTCTCAAAACTCCCCTTTTCATTTCCAAAATAGTTAGGGTTAGTTTTTTATTGTTATTTTCATATTTTTGCCTTCATACATGAATGAAACTCACCCTTAATGAAAATTAGGTTAATCATTGATACCCTATTAATTGTGAACCTATTTTTCAATGTTTCAACAAGATCGTTGTTGAAACAAAAAAAAATGGAAACCTAGATGCATCATATAGTCCCTCATCCATTTTTCAAACTCCATTCTACTTTTGGAAATCAAAATAAAAATTAAAAATAACTTAGAATATTTCCTCACCCACACTTCTATGTGTGAACCCCAATCCTAGACCTGCAAAAACATGAGAAACAAACACATAATTAGATCCATATGCAAGTTAGAAGAAGGATTCCCCGTGAAATTCATTAGCAATGCTCAATAATAGGAAAATGAAAAATAAAACATGGAAAGCAAATGGAATCCTAGTTAAGCATGCAAATCCTCAATCCCTTGGGGGAATTGGTGCAAATTATGTGTACAAATTAGCCCTTTCCCAACTCCTTTATAAGCTTGATGAATATTGATCCACTTTGATGATGAAGAACAATATGATTTCTTGATAAAACCTGCAATAACCTAGCTATGATAATGGAAAATGCTCATGGAGATGAATGCAATTGCTCTAAATATAAAGATAATAACTTTTCTCTCAATTTGTGGATGATCAATTCAATAGAGGAGGCCTCTATTTATAGATTTGAAGAATGGAAGATTGAAGGATTTGGATGAATGTGGGACAAAATACCAACCAATGAGAGAAGGCCACTTGTCCACGTGTGATTGGAGGAGGAATGAGCATAGTTTGATGAATGTGCCCATTAATGCTATTAGATTCAAATTTGAAATTTAAAAGTTGGCAAGTTAGAGGGAGAGAAGAATGGAGTTAATTTCACTTGGATCAAGGCCAAGGACATGTAAGAGGCATTAAATTCCTTGTTGGAAGTACTCATCCCCTTTTGGAGGGATTTTCATATTTGTGGAATATTCCCTTTTGGATGCCACGTTGAGAGAAAATAGATAAATTTATAAATCAATTAAATTTATTTATTGGTGAAAGTCAAAAAATCTAGAGGATTGGAGTGATTAGGATTAGATTTAATCATGATTTGATCAAATTAAGTAGAGATTAGGTGATTTGACAATTTTAACCTAGATTTTAGGATTTATTTAAATCAAAGTTGAGAGGAAAATGATTATTAGATTTAATTAAATAAAGATTGATTTATTTAAAGAGAGTGATGTTAGATTAAATCAAATAAAGGTTAATTTATTTAATTTAATGAGATGAATTTAGAGATTTAATTAAATAAAGTGAATTATTTAATTAAAAGAGGGATGATAGGATTAATTAAACAAAATGATTCATTTAATTAATAGAAGAGAATGACTTAATGAGATAAATTTGTTTTATTCAATTAAGAAAAGAAATATAATGAATTTAATCAAATAAATATTATTTAATTAAATTAGTTAGTAAAGGGGGTGATTTAGGAGGAAATGATGTTAGTAAGATTAGGATCAGGTGTGTAGGATCAACTTTATATTTTTCGTGTCTACATTTTTCCCCTCTTTGAAGCAATTCACTTGTTGCATTGGTTCAAAGAATAAGCTGCGAAGATAAAAATTTAAAAATTTCTCAATTTTTTTGGATGCCCCACTGCTGCCCCAACGTAAAGGATTATGCTCATAAACTACCTCCTCGAGAGATCGAGCAAAAATGAATGATTTTCTAATCGAGATCACAATAAAATGTGAGAGGAGTTATTCTATTGATTGGAGGATGAAAGATAATTCTTTAGAAAGATCAGATATTTGACACAGACAATTTTGATGATGTATAGACAGTCATCAGCCATGGGTAGCCTCATGTATATTCTAATACAACACACCAATTTTGGATAGATAGGAGAGTAAGAAGGAAAGAATTATGAGAAGAGGATCCAAAAAGCCTACATTATTAATGATGATGATGATTTTTTGATTACGAGGAGTTGGGATTTTAAAATGGCTAATTACTTTATGTTTGATAATACATAGAGGTATGATGCATCAAGGTATAAAGGACTAGGATGGCGTTGTACCTAGTGTGATGGATTTTGACTTGAAAATCAGATAGGAGTATTCTTTTTCACACTTGACATATGCAACCTTATTTAGGATGTAGTTTAGATATTCTAAACATCTTGAGCCAAAACATAGAAAAGAAAGCCTTCTTATGTGGTCAACAAGACACCTTAAACACCTTCCTTACAAACCAAACAAAGCACGCATGACCAAGTTATATTACAAGAATATCCAACAAGCATAGAATATAAAAAGATAATGATCGTTGCCCCATTCCTTTCTCTCTAAACCATTTTTATTAGGCATCATCGAGAGGTCATTGGAATGAGTGCAAAATAAGATAAGTAAAAAAGACAAAGATAAAGTAAACAAACAAGCTAATGTTCTTCATACCACTAGCCAAGACTAAAATATGGTCATGCCTTATGTTGATGTCAATTGTAGGAAGGATGCATCCTAGGAAATGTTGTGATTAGCTGATGATGAGATTGATTGGATAATAAGCTATTGATACTCTGAGTTTATTAACTTGCTAACTTACTGATCTAGACTCGGGACTTTGATGATTATGCATTCACTTTTGAACCTGCTAGACTTTCTTCTGACTGACTTACTAAAGGATGGAAATGATGTTGATTTATTATAACTGGTGATTATTGCGGGTGAAAGCAAGATGAGACAGGTGCACCATTTTGGGTTTTTTCAAATATTTGGATGTTTTTGGTGTTTTGAAATGTTTTGAGGCTATTTTTGGGATTTTGATATTTTTCAATGTTTTTGGATTTTCAAGATTTATGACCAAGAGACTAACCTAAAGATCTATCCTAGGAGTCTTAGGAGCTGATCAACAAATTAGCCTTTCCTACGTTATACATGCACAGACCACGTAGTTCGACTAACGACTTGACCAATTTACAAGATATAAAAAAATGATGAATTGCCAACTTATTATGACAGATTCCTAAAGGACTGACCTAGGGTGTCTCAAGGGATGATCAAAGATCAACCTTACCTATGTTCAAGCTTAGAGACGACGTAGTTCAGTTGGACGACTCTATTTTTAATTTTTTAGATTTTTGACATGTTTTGGATTTTGATATGATTTGGATATTTTTGGATTTTTGGATTTTTTGATGGTTTTCGATTTTTTCAATGTTTTTGGGTTTTTTGATGGATTTTTTGAATGTTTTCTAATTTTTTATTTTTTGATGTTTTCGGATTTTTGATTTTTTGAATTTTTTTGAATTTTTTATTTTAAGGAAGATCACAAGAATACACATGAATTTGATCCAATGTAGGTACATGAACATGCCCCCAACATGATGTGATAGACTACTTTGATATAGGTAGGAAAAACTAACCTTGGGAATATGCCAAGTAGTACTAGGGTGGAACACGATACAAACACAAGATCAAGCTATGATATAGACACAGATGGATGATGGAAGGATAAATGGAATGTAATGGATAAGTGAGTGTGCAAAATAATCCATGAACATATTGGTGGATGGAGAGTGCTTTATTTATGCTTGGTGCCTATTTGCCATGTTTTCACCAAGGTACTTGTCCAAAGAACCACTGAAGTAGTTTTCACTAGAGGATGATTTTTTTCTTTATTGTTTTCAATCCTTTTTCTATTTTTTTTGGATTTTTGCATTTTTGTATTTTTTTTTTTGTCACCAAGATGATTGTTTACTAGGTTTTCATTAGGGTGGCCATTTGTTTAGGACATTTTCTATTTATTTTGGTATTTTTTTGGTTCTATACCTTGCATGATTTTAGGCATAAAACTTTTTGAGATGGGAGATGTTCATGGGATCCTACAGAGGCTTGCCTTTCGATGTTGATAACTAATATGCCCCTGACTTGTAGCTCATTATGATGATGAAAGGTCCCAACCAGTTGGGTTCAAATTTTCCCTTGCTTTCTAGGTTTGGCACATTCTTCTAGTTCTCCTTTAGCATAAATTATCCTATTTGGAATGTCCACCTCCTAATCTTCTTGTTATAACTCTAATTGAGTCAGTTTTGAGAGACTTGCGGGTGATTTAGGGCATCCATGCACCATTGATCTAGTATTTCTAGCCCATTTAGTCATGAGACCTAGTATTCCTCCTCTATAATGAGATTTTGCAATGATATCCTTAGGGACAGGAGCTCGATCCCGATGGGGAGAATGGCTTCTAATTTGCAAACTAGGGAGAAGGGGATGGCATCTGTTTGTGTGTGAATGCTGGTGCGATAGGCCCATAAGGTAGGATTTAGCTATAGATGTCAATCATGACTAGCTTCATTGACTATTTTCTTAAGGATTTTCAAGATGGTTTTATTGGTGGCTTCTGCTTAGCCATTTCCTTGGCGATAATAGGAAGTGGAAAAGTGATGTTGGATTTTGAATTTTTCACATAAGTCACAAACATCCTGATTCTTGAAAGGTGTCCCATTATCTAAGATAATGGCTTGAGGGACACCGTATCAAAAAATGAGGTAGTTTAGGATGAACTTAGATATCTTCTTTCTAGTTATGTAGGTCATGGGAATGGCTTTGAACCACTTTGTAAATTACTTCATGTCGGTGATGATGAATTTATGGCCATTGGATGAGGTGGGGGTGATTTTATTGATGAGATTAAGCCCCAACTGTGAAAAGGTCCAAGGTGTGATAATGGGATGGAGCTCCTAATTTGTTGCATGAATGAGGTCCCTATGCTACTAACACTACAAACATCTTCTGAAAAATTCATGTGAATATCTTTCCATTGTGGGACAATAATATCCTGTTCTCAATAGTTTCTTAGCCAAAGTCATACTTCTCGAGTGTGAACAAAAAATGTCATTGAGTACCTTGATTAAAGTAGTCAGGGCCTCCTCAGTATTTAGGCAATGTAATAGTGTCCCTTTGATGCTAATACGGTAAGGGGTTTCTCCTAGATTGATGAAACGTGAAGATGCTTTGACAAAATCTTGTTTAAGGTTCGAGGTTATATCAGTAGGCAAGAATCCTATTCTTAGGTAGATATAAATTTCATGGTAAAAGGGATCACCGTGACCAACAAGTTCACACACAAATTTAGACTCCGGTACTTCGAATGCTGGTATGAGAAGCTACTCTACAAGGAATTCCTATTTTGGGACATTGTGTGAGATTTCCAAGAGTGATCCAATTGTAGCCATTGCATTCACTACTCTATTGTTTTCTCTAGATAGTTGCTCAAAGGTGACATCAATAAAGAACTCTTTGAGGCTCTCCGCCAGTTTCTTGTATGGAGTCAGCTTGTCATCCTTCATTTGGTATTCTCCATTTACTTAGTTGTTGATAAGATATGAATCTCCATAGACCTTGAGGGCCATAATCTACCATTGTACTCCAATCCTTAAGCCTATGATGAGAGCCTCATACTCTGCTATGTTATTCATGCATGGGAATGATAACTTGTAGGATTTTGGTATGTAATCTCCTTTGGGAGTGATCAAGAAAATTTCTACTCCTGACCCATGATGTTTGTAGGATCCATCAATATACATCTTACAGTGATCTGCTACACTTAGGCTAAAAATTGATTCATTAGGAAATTCTAAGATAAGTGGGTTTTCTGCGTATATAGGTGCCTTTGCTAGTTGTACTGCAATTACTTGTCCCTTAATGGCCTTGTGCTCCACATATTCAGTTTCATGTTATGTCAATATCATGACCCACTTGGTTTTCTGTCCTGTAAGAGTGGCTTTAGAAACTGGATACTTGAGTGGATCTATCTTTGCAATTAGCTTGATCTGATATAATATATAGCTCTCTCCCTTCCATTTTCATCATGCTAAGCTAAGAGAGCACTAAGAGCTACCATTGTTGCTGATATGTATAGGATCAATGGTTTTCTTGGAATTGGTGGCATTAGAACTGGTGATGTGAGTAGGTATTCCTTGATTTTGTTAAATTTCTAGTCACACTTGTCATCCAATTTGTATGCTACCCCCTTATGGAGTAGATGAGAATATGGGATCTACTTGTCTGCTAGCTGTGCTATGAATTTTCGGATATACTGAAGCCTTCCTTGTAGTGTCTTAGATGCTTTAGTGTCCTAGGTGCTTCCATTTTGAGGATCACCTTTACTTTGGTGGGATATACATCAATTCCTCTCATTGAAATGATATACCCTAGGAGCTTGCCTGATTGCACTCTGAAGATGCACTTCTTTGGGTTGAGTCTAACCTTTTATTGTTCCATTCTGTCAAAAATGGAACTCAGAGTTGCTATGTGGTCCTATCATTTCCTTGATTTAGCCAATATTTCATCCACATAATCTTCCACATTATTATGAATCATGTCATGAAATATTAGTGTCATGGCTCTCTGATAAGTTTCTCCTACTTTCTTCAATCCAAATGAAATCATATTCCAGTAGTAGGTTCCCCACGAACATGTGAATGTTGTCCTCTATTGATCCTCCTTTTCTATCATGATCTGGTTATATCCCAAGAACCCATCCATTAATGATAGCATCTCATGCTTGACCATCATATCCACTATCATGTCAATGTTGGGTAGTAGAAATTTATCCTTAGGGCACGCTTTGTTTAAGTCTCTGAAATCGGTGCAAATGCGGATGCCCCCATTCAGTTTTGAAACTGGCACAAGAATTGACACCCATTCTAGATAATCAATCAAGCATATGAAACTGACATCCAAGAGTTTCTGCAATTCTATTTTAACTAGCAAGGCTATTTGAGGATGCATCTTTCTAAGCTTTTATCTCACAGGTTATTCTTTAGGATATACTACCAAGTGATGAACTACCACCTCTGGATCAAGTACAAAAATTTCAACATAATTCGACGCAATATTCACCTTTCTTTCCCTTGGGAATGTAGCTAAGAGTTCTTGTTCTTTCGTGAGAAGTGCAGTAGCTCCTTTGCTCCTAGTTTGATGAGATTGCATTGTTCTACTAGGACTGCTAATTTTTCTTGATGAAGTGTAGTGAGGGGAAGATTGAATCCTTCATCCTCCGATGCCTCGGAGAGGTTTTCACCATTGGATGAATCCTTTATTTTTATTATTTTATGGGCAGAGAGTGCCACAAAGTGGTTTTCAATCAAGGACTTCGAGATTATTCTCAATCTTTTACTTTTGCAACTAAAGGATTCAATTGTCTCCCCGTAATATGCATGTGTGTCCAACGTGATGTCAAATCCAGCCTTATGGTCCCCAAATGGTACCATATCCCACAATCCCATGAATTCCAAGATCCCCTCATCATTTTTGAATGTGTCTGAAACTAGTGGTCCTCATTGGTCATAATCAATAAGTTGGGGGTAGACCAGATATATCTTGTGGGTTTGTTGGTCTAACTCATAAGATGAGGTACTAATCATGAGGAGGGAAGAATCTTTGAAAATCATGGGTAAACCAGCTATGGTATCCTCATCATTGCTACTACTGCACACATTGGTGATGTCAAAAGGTTAAATTATCTAAGGGTATACCTATAGATATAGGTAGCTGAAGGGTGGTTTTTGTTAACTAAGGGGGAGTCCTAACTACTCTAACTAGAGAAATTCGGCCACGTATGGTTACACTTGGAGGGGTACACGCAAGGCCAATATTTTCATTCATTTCTCAATAATGATGGGCTCTAGTTAGCCATTGTTGTTCCTTCCAAGACTTTCATTTCTATTGTAGCCCATACCAAGCATCATTTGAAGTCCTCTATTTCTTTCATCCATGGGAAGATTAGGTGCGGGCTTTTCATCTTGGTATAGTGAGCTTGAAATGTCTCTTTCATCCATGGTTTCCCAACTTAGATCCCCCCAACATCGAAATGTAGAGGGATCTTCCTTGAAAGTTTTTGAGGATGTTTCATCTGGTTGGGGTCAACCATGTGACCTACGAGATTAAGGTAACTCTTATACTCCCCACACCCATTGTCTTAGATCATGAGATTGATGTTAGATATGTTGGGGATGGAAGGTGTCTTTGTCCTAGACGTGGAGGCTATATTAGCTAGGTCAATATATGGAGTTGAGTGGCCTTCATCATTCTTTAGGACTTGGGGAACTTTATAGTACTTGGTTTCCAAACTCTTGCATTAGGCGAAAGGCTCAGGATCGTCATGAATTGTGAGCTCTTCATTTTGGTATGAAAATTTGATGCATTGGTGGAATGTAGATGTAACTACTTGCATCCCAAGGATCCATGGGTGCCCTAGGAGGATGTTTTAAGGTAGGTCAAGGTCAAGCACCTGACAGGTAGTTTCCATAATAGTTGGCCCTAGTTGAATAGGGAGTTGAACAGTGCCTTGAGACACTCTTTCTTGATTGTCATAAGCCCTGATTGTGATACCTTTACCCTTTTCAATGGAATTTTCAGAGATGCATAGGTTATTTATGAGCTTTAGTGAACAAATTTTGATGCCTACACCTCCATCCACCAAGACCCTTTTGACCTTATTTTTGTGAACTAGGACTTGGAGGTGTAATGCATAGTTGTGAGATGGTTGGGAGGGGAAGTCCTGATCGAAAAAGGTGAGGAGATTTAGGGTGATGATGTTTCCAACCATAGATTGGAATTTCTCTATATCAAGGTTAGCAGAGACAGTGGGTGAAGCCAATGCTTCATTAAGGATTTTTCTATGGGTGGCATAAATTTTCAGCAGGTCCATGATGGAAATTTGAGCAGGGGTTCTTTCTAACTGGTCAAGCACGTTGTAACTATAAGGAATGACTTTCTGATTTGAGGTGGGGGTCTTAGATGGTTGTGATGCCCTAATAGTGGTGACCTTTCCACTATGTGTGGTGACTCCATAGTCAGTGTTGGCTCCCTTGATACTAACAATAGTGACCAACTCGTCGAGGCATGCGAAAACCTCTTCATACACATGACTTATATTTCCATATTTTTTCTTTCCTTGGTTGTGATTGGGCATCAAATTCATGTATATTTTCAGATCTTGATTGCCAGTTGGCTGCTCAACATTTATGATTTTTTCATCAATGAGATCTTGGATGACATTTTTTAGTGTCATTCAATTGGTGGTCATATGACCCTTGAGCTTATGATAGTCACAAAGTAAATTTTCATTATACCAAGGTGGTTTCACCTAGGTCTCTTGGTAATTATCATGGGTGGGGACTTTGATGAGGTTTTCATTAACCAGCTTTTTTATGATGCATTCGATGGATTCCTTAAGGGCTATGAATTTCCTCTTGTGGGGATACCTTTTTTGCAAAGGTGGTCCTCCTTGATTATTGAGGTTGTTGACTTAATTGTGGTGTGGTTTTTGGGTTACCACATTGGCTTGCATGTTATTATGATTTTTATTCTATGATTGATGATGAGTTTGGACATTCTACTTGGAAGCACTGATGACGACCTTCGTATCAACCACTACATCATTGGTGACATTCCTATTTTTTTCCAATGTGAAAGGCTTATCATTGTAGCTGGTGGATGGGCAACTATCTTAATGTTCGGGATATGTAAATGTGCCCCCTTATGTAATAAGGGCCCTTTCGATGTTTACCACCTTGGGGATGAATTGGTCATATGTGGTGATGCGTTGCATCTTTAGATAAAATTCCAAGGTCTTGTTCAAATTAGCAATGATATTGCAGACCTAATGTTCCTTTGGCATGGCCCATTTTCTCCGATTGGCCTTGGATTGCCATCATTTTTGGAAGGAGGCAAATTATTCCCCATTTCCTTTTTTGAGCACTAATAATTCCTCTAGACTAATATTTGTGATAATGTTGAATACATAATTATGGAGGAATGCATCTTTGATTTCTTAGAATGTTGTCATGCTAGTAGGTAGATGAGAGAACCACTCCATGGTAGCATCGACCAGGCTTTGAGGAAACAACCACATTAGATATGTATCATTGTACATGAATTTCATGCAATGCACTTGGAATTCCCTAACGTGATCTTTAGGGTTTCCCAATTCATGATATTTGTCAAATTTGGGGATTCTGAATCCCTTTGGGAATTGTATCATTGCAAGGCTCCTGTCAAAAGGATAGGGACACAAATTGTTGGGTGTCCTTGTTGTTTTTCTTGATTAAAAATCGAGCACTTTCTATGAGAGTAGTTTGGTTTGTGTTGTCACATCATCTTGTGGATTAGAAGGTGGGGTGAACATGTTTTGAGGTGTTGGATTGATGGGTGGGATGTTGGTGGGAGTTTTTTGCAAGATTTTCTGAGTGAGTAATTCTTGTGTTTTCTATTGAGCCAACAATGCTTATTATTTATTGTTGGGATTGTTGTTGTTGTGCCACTAATGCTTATTGTTGGGATTTTTGTTGAGTTGCTTCTTGTTGTACTTGATAATCTTGCAAGGCTTGTTGATACGCTTCTTGCTGGGCTACTTGTAATTGTGCTTCGTATTGTGCTTGCACTTGCACTTGTTGGGCTAGATATTGGGCTCGGGCTTGAGCATGTGCTTTTTGGACTACTTATGTAGTTTGAGAAACTTGTGTGGCTTATGCGGCTTGAGCTACTTGAGCAGCTTGAGCGACTTATGCAGCTTGTTGTTGTTGTAATAAAGCTTGGGCTTGAGAAGCATGTTGTGCCTATTGCACTTGTTGCACTACTAATTATGTTTGTGCTTACTGAGCAACTAGCTATGTATCTTGATGGTTTTGGAACACCTTTTAATAGGTGTTTTATCAAGTAGATTGCAATGTGATGTTGAATGAATTTTTTGTATTGTGTGTTAGCGATGGTGGCAATGGATTGGGAAGGGTGTGGACTATTGTGATGAGTAGGATGGTCATGTTGATGATCAGGGTTTGAGTTGTGGATGGTGTGGTCGAGATTCTTGGTCCTTGGAAAACCATGCTTTGAGACATTTGAGGAACAATGGATGCATTGATTGTTGATGTTTCCTGGATAGTTTCCATTTGTTCTTGTGATATCGATGGAAAAACAAGAGGATTAGATGTGATGTTCATGATGGGAGAGCTGCTTTGATTTGGTTGATTGATGGTGGGTAAGGGAGGAAGACCCAATGGGGTAATGTAGATGTGAGTGGTAATGGTGGAAATGTGGGTGGTGTATTCCCTTGAAGTTATGATGAGGGGTCCAAGATTACCCTAGCTCCAAAAAAATCACATTCTCCTTGTGAGGTAAGGAGAGAGGTTTGCATATCTAGAGGATAAATTGGAGTAATCATGGAATTTAAGAAAATGTAAGGGTGTAATTGATTTACCGAGATGGATTGATCCAATGTGGTGCTTTTATCCAATGCTTTGCTACTCACAAGGTGATTTTTTTGGAGTTCACAAAGCATGGCACTTCCCTTGTTAAAAACCAGTGAGGTTGAAGTGATAGATCATTTGATTTGGGGGATGTCTTGAGTGACACTTTGGAATGGAAGTGTGGATGATGTTGAGGGCATGATACTAAGAGGTTTTTTCACAATAGTACTTATGTCATAGTCGAAAGGGAGTTTAGCCCCTTCATTTTCCAGCTCAAGTATGTATTGGGAGGGATATAACCTCATCATAGCATTGAGAATTCAATTATTTTTTAGTATTTCACACCATCTCAAGTATTTCCTCATGTGCCATCCCCAATAAATTTTTAGTGATATCCTCTTATTGACCCTCCTCTTAAGGGGTTTGTGATGGTAGAGAGGAGTTTCTTGGAGGATTGCTTGATCTGATAGGATTCATTTCTAGAGCAGTTTAACTTAGATCACTTGAAGTTGATGTTTCCTTGGTGCCTTCTATATTCGTCTTGTGTTGTGATATTGTTTGCACCATAAAATAGAGATCAATTGATCTAATTTTAGACACAAACAGAGAAGAACTAGGATCAATAAAGGATCAAAGTGATGATGGGGATGAAATAAATGGAAGATGGATGATGCAGATGAATGAAAATCTTGGGAAACTTTAAGGGGGAGGATAAAATTCAGGAGTTTATTTGATTAGATTTTGATTGATTAATTTAGATGATGAGCTTGTAAACTCTAGGAGGTTGTGTTTTCCTAGAGTGAACTCGTAAACAAGAGGATAATTTGACTAAGTGTGTCAAGAAGGATTCATCAAGACACCCTTAGTAAAACAAAGTGATTTTGGATAATGAAATCCTAGACCTCAAGATGTTGGATTTTATCAAGAGGTAAACTTGTTCACAAGAATTTGATAATTTTATCAAATATGTGGGGAGGATTCATCCACACATATCTAACCAAAAAAGATGATTATGATCTTGCCTAAAAGTTTATCATAAGTGATGTTTTCAAAGCTTCCAAGATTTTGTTGGTGAGATCATTTTGCGTTTCGATGGTTTAGGGATGGATGAAATTGATGATTTTGATCCTATATTTGACCTAGATAAGTCTAATTCTTACAAGACCTTAGTTTTGAAGAACACACTTGACACTTCCTATGTGAGAAAAGAAAACCTTTGAAAGAGAGCTGGATTTTCCTGATAATAAAACTCATACAAATATGGTTGTTTTATGAATCTTTCTTGTAGAAGTTGTAAACCAATATTTCTCTTACTCAAGAAGTCTTTCAAGACACTCCTCGCGAGATTTTAGACTAAGAATTTTGAACTTTGGTTTCCAAATTTTGACTTTGCGGGAAATCATTTGAAAGAACACATGTGTGGGGTTCAATTGTTCTTTACTTTGCTTAATGAGTTATTTTTACCTCAACCAGTTCTTTGATTAAAGCTCCAAACTAAATTTCAAGTGTCCTAACTCTTTTTCATCCCACAAAGTCCATTGTGTGGAAATCAAAGAAATCAAGGCAAATTTTTCCCTAATGTTGACTTTATTATGAGCAAATTATGATGTAAATCCAAATGCTTAGAAACCTATAAGAATAAAATTCCTAGGGAAAGCAACAACACTTGGATTTTTCCAAAGATATTTGCCCCTCCTAAAGAGTTTAAAATTTGGAGGATTTGTATATGTTTGTTTTCAATTTTTTTGAGACCCAAGCAAAGTGTTTTTAATTCCAAGAGCATGCACAATCCTAGGATGAAAAGACAATATTTTTTGGGATCCCACAATCTAGTTGGGAATATTTAGTGTGGATGATTAGATGCTTGACCACATAGGCTCCCCCTTACAATACACTCGCTTCTCGGGTCAGCCAAGCATCAGTACCCATTAATCTCCCATGGCATACTTTTCATCTCTACAAAGAACTACATGTTACGCATGGTGACTTCAAAGGACATGACCTTTTGCATGAACAAATAGAAAGGATTTTGGCCTTTGCTAAGAAAGGGGTTTTAATGCGAGCATTTTGTTTGTAGGGGACCATCCATGCGATGAGATACCATTTCTGCTCTTATCATTGGAATAATCCTTGTGATTCTTGAAAATTCCTCAAGAATCCACACTTATATACTAGTTGGAAGTCGCTTGGCTTTAGCATGTTCCCAATTGGGTCATTCCCTAGGATGATTAATTTTTCCCACCAAGCAAGCCCTCTAAGATAAACAAAAGTGAGCAAGCATATCCCATAGTTCAATCAACCTTCATTAAAATTCAAATAGAAAACACTCGCAATAAACCCCCAATCACACTCACAAGATTCGTTCAATTTTTAATCCCAAATGAAATGTGAAGGCAATCACTTACACAACCTAAGATCACCAAAAAGACTTTTGATTCTCAAGGTCACTATAAAGCATAAGAGAAGTGCATACGCCCTTTTAATGACATTACTTTGGGTAAGTAATTACAAAAAAAAGAAGCACTTGTTCATTTTAAGTCCACAAAATATTGATTTGATTCTTTTTAGTGCACCAAAATGAAATATGGAATTTTCCTTGTTCAATTATTAATACTCAAACCAAATCTAGTGAGTTTTTCCTAAAGTTTCTTTTAACCCTTTGTTGCAAAAATTGAAAAACTTTTGTAATGTTCTTTTTAGGGCCCAAAAGGAATTCAGTGTGTCCTAAAAAGCATGAAGGTAATAAAATCCTTAGAAAGGGATTATAAGTTCTCCTAAAAGTGTTTAAAAACACTTGATACAATGAGATGATAAAATCATTAGAACCCTTGGCCTTCGTTTTCCTACCTTCACTTTTGATCAAGAAATTTCCATTTTTTGGTAATTTTACATGCATACCTTTGAGAGTCCTATTCTTTCCAAAACACTTTCTAAAACTAAGATAGGATGAATTGACAACTAACATCCTAAATTTTGAACATGAGTTTCAAGTTATTAACAAAAATGACTTTAAAAAATCTAGAAAAAAACACTAAATTGCCATTTTGAGGGCCAAGATGAAATTTTCAAACCCCGAAAGAGTGCCAAAATGGCTAGCAACTGACTCTAGGTCGGTTGGGAATCCACATGCCACGTTATAATGAAACCACCTATAAAATTTCAGCTCAAACTGACATCCGAGTTAAAATTTATGACCTCTAGAAGTCTCTGCATCACAAAAATTGGTTAATACTGCAAAAAGAGACTAAAAAAAAATAGTTAGAAGTCAAAATAACCAGAATAGAAAAAGCACATGTTGAAATTTAACTAAAATTTTCCTTTTACCCAATCCCAGTAGCATAATCTATGGGTCCGACGCTATTTGAAAAGTTTAGCAATGTAATATAGCACCATTGATGACTGAGAGCGACACTCTGCACAAGAATGGTGATCGTGATTACGATGCTCTTTCGCAAGCGGCGCAGTTTGAAATTTGGAAAACCCATGGCACACTTTGAAATTCATTTTTTTTGGGTGGGAAGACTCCAACAGTGTAGTTTGGAGTTTAGAAGTGGCACAATATAGCGTCGCTAGATTGATAGCAGTGTAGTTTGGTGCCATTGGATTGATAGCAGAAGAGTTTCCTAAAGACACAAAAAAAGTCACAAAACCATGAGTTTTCAAAAAAATGTAATAAATATCTCTAGATCTTCCCTCCTTCTAGCACCAAAAAGTGAACCCCAATCCTAGACCTACACAAACATGAGAAATAAACACATAATTAGATCCATATGCAAGTTAGAAGAAAGATTCCCCATTCAATTCATTAGCGATTCTCAATAATAGGAAAATGAAGAATAAAACATGGAAAGCAAATGAAATCCTTATTAAGCATGCAAATCCTCAATCCCATTGGGGAATTGGTGCCAATTATTTATAGAAATTGGCCCTTTCCCAACTCCATTATAAGCTTGATGAATATTAATCCACTTTGATGATGAAGAACAATATGATTTCTTGATAAAAATTGCAATAACCTAGCTATGATAATGGAAAATGCTCATGGAGATGAATGCAATTGCTCTAAATATGAAGATAATAACTTTTCTCTCAATTTGTGGATGATCAATTCAATAGAGGAGGCCTCTATTTATAGATTTGAATAATGGAATATTGAAAGATTTGGATGAATGTGGGAAAACTGACCAACCAATGAGAGAAGGCCACTTTCCCACATGTGATTGGAGGAGGAATGGGCATATTTTGATGAATGTGCCCATAAATGCTATTAGATTCAAATTTAAAATTTAAAAGTTTGCAAGTTGGAGGGAGAGAAGAATGGAGTTAATTTCACTTGGCTCAAGGCCAAGGACATGTAAGAGGCATT
This sequence comes from Sequoiadendron giganteum, assembly GCA_007115665.2. Lineage (NCBI taxonomy): Eukaryota > Viridiplantae > Streptophyta > Pinopsida > Cupressales > Cupressaceae > Sequoiadendron > Sequoiadendron giganteum. The sequence continues at coordinate 603,687,977 of CM021101.1, forward strand.
AAATTCCTTGTTGGAAGTACTCATCCCCTTTTGGAGGGATTTTCAAATTTATGGAATATTCCCCTTTTGATGCCAAGTTGAGGGAAAATAGATGAATTTATAAATCAATTAAATTGATTTATTGGTGCAAGTTGCAAAATCTAGAGGATTGGAGTGATTAGGATTAGATTTAATCATGATTTGATCAAATTAAGTAGAGATTAGGTGATTTGACAATTTTGACTTACATTTTAGGATTTATTTAAATCAAAGTTGAGAGGAAAATGATTTTTAGATTTAATTAAATAAAGATTGATTTATTTAAAGAGAGTGATGTTAGATTAAAATAAATAAAGGTTAATATATTTAATTTAAGGAGATGACTTTAGAGATTTAATTAAATAAAGTGAATCATTTAATTAGAAGAGGGATGATAGGATCAATTAAACAAAATGATTCATTTAATTAATAGAAGAGAATGAATTAATCAGATAAATTTGGTTTATTCAATTAAGAGAAGAAATCTAATGAATTTAATCAAATGAAGATTATTTAATTAAATTAGTTAGTAAAGGGGGTGATTTAGTAGGAAATGATGCTAGTAAGATCAAGATCAGGTGGGTAGGATCAACTTGTATATTTAATGTGTCTACACTAAGATATCAATATTTTCTTGAACCTCAAGGCTAGTTCAAGTAACCTTTTCCACAACATATCCTCTAGAAGAATCGAAGTATAAATCCAAGCCTTTTAGCATTTTGAGTTCCAAGAATTGTGTCATCTCAAAACATCGCTCAAACCTTAGGGTCTTGATAATCACAAAAAACATATCAAAAAACCAACACTTTCACCTTATGACCATTTGGTGTCTAGTTGCTCTAGTTCAACAACTAAACCTTACACTAGCTATCATACTAACAAAATTTGAACTAGTTGAAGGAGAACAAATAGACATAGTCAACAGTTTGAGGAGCTTCATATTTGAGACAAAGGAAACACCAAACCAATGGAGAAACAAAAATAACATCCTAGATAAAGAGGAAGATAAAGTATATCTTGTGGCTAGAAGGCATGTATTACCACCTCCTATGTGACAATAGGTATCCATCCTACATGATTTTAGAAAAGACCAAAATCCTTAAATGAAAATTAATATTTTGATTGTCAAAGAAACATCATAGTCAAAATTTTATCAAGGGTCACATCTTGAAATCTTAGCGTAATTGGGACTTGTTGCTAAGAAAATTTTATACATGATCTTTTAATGGGTGAACTAGACTTGAATAATCAATAAAAAATCCAAAAAAAAAAAGCATTTTCCTTTCCTTAAAATAGAAAATCCAAAAACAAAAGCATTCTCTTCTATAGTTAGGAGTCACATAAAATGTTCGCAAAATCTTGGTATTTGTTTATGACAACTACAAGATCATAACATAGAAATAACATGGAAGCTAAAAAATAAATAATACCATACCACTAACAAACACCATAAATGACTAAATTCACTAATGGGGCTATAGGCCAAGTGACCTTGAAAAACCTCAAAAGAGGCCCACATTCAACAAAACAACAAACCAATCACCTAGTAAGGAAGAAGTGATCCATAGACAACAAGAACTCAAGGGATATGGTCATAGAAGAGGTGGATAGTGATGAGGAAATAAATGATGAAGAATTTTATCAAGATTCTAACAATCCCAAAGTGCTCAGACTAAAGGAAAAACTCTTAAGGATCCAAACACTTACTTCTTCAAGTTGGAACAACATGGTTCTAAATTACCAATATAATTTAACATGGAAGCTCTTAAAGATCCTCATCTCATTCCCTTAGGAGATAAATCATTTGTAAGAGAGATACCTAAACCATTATAAATTCCAAACATGTCACTGGTCTTCTCAAAAGGAAATGATCAACCAGTGTAAAAACCTTTGTATAGAAATACAAGTCAAATCAAACAAGTTATAGGAACCCAATAGTACCGAGGAGGTCCATCCTAATATGTGCCACAAGGAAAAAATTTGCGAGTAGAACAATACATACCCCAAAACACCTCATATATTGACCCTTCCCAAAGTGTACAAACCCAATAAGGGAAATTACCACAAAAGTAACCTAAACAAGGTTGGCCACATGGTCCCTTCCACACTGGTACCATCAACAAGGTGTGTGACATGGTCCCCTTCTACCACAATAGCAACAACAAGGTGGGACACATGGTTCCTTTATCAATCAACAATACCATAAACAAGGTATGCCATAGGGTACCCTTCCCAATTCATCCCATCAACAAGGAAACCTACCAATGCACTATCAAGGTAGCCTTTAGAATAATTTTCCTCAAAAACAAGATGTGCCACAAGGTACCCTTCCTAATTTTTCCCATCAACAAGGAAACCTACCAATGCACTATCAGGGTAGCCTTCAGAATAGTTCACCTCAACAACAAGGTATTCCATAGGATAACCATTAGTAAAACTTATCCCACCAACACATCACTATAGTAACCTTCAGTACAGTTTGCCCCACCAACAAGGTAACCCACCAACACACCACTAGGGTAAGCTTCAATACATATCACCCCAAAAATAGGGTGTACTAATAATGCACTACCAAGGTACCCCTCCTCAAAAACAACAAGGAGCTAACCCTCCTTTCATCCAACAAGTTTCTAAACCTCCTTACATTCAACAAGGAGCTAACCCCCCTTTTACTCAACAAGGATTTAACTCTCCTTCCATCCAACATGGTTACCAAGGTCTCATACTTCAAAAATACCCAATCTATGACCAAAATATGGTAGGACAACAAGGTTACTATGCATAGGATCCACTGTAAATGAATGTACCAAAGAAAGATATGGAAATGAAATTACAAGAAATTAACCAAAGGATATCAAATATGAAGATTGGGAAACTGAACAATTACTTATACCCTTCAGGATATATGTCCATTTCCCTTTTATTGTTTGATCACTATGATTTCCTTCCTGAAAAACTTTGAGATACCAAAGTTTTATGAATAAAAAGGAAAGGGAGATCTAGTAGAACACATGAGAGAATTTTTAGTAGCATGCATGGAAGTGAAAAAAAATGACTCTTACCTCATGAGGCTCTTCCCATGTAGTGTTACTAGTCATGCCATGGAATGGTTCACCCATTTATAAATAGGAATAAAAAATATTTGATGAACTGACTAATAAATTTGTAAGAAACTTCTCATTCAATATAGAGAAAGACATCACCAACACAGATCTATAAAAAATTAAACACAGTCAAGGAGAACTCTTTACCTCCTACCTATAGAGATGGAGACATAAGGCTAGTAGGTGAAAGTGGCCAAATCCCTATAAGGTACTGGTAGACATATTCATTTCAAATGTACAAGAAAAGATAAACTACCAACTTACCATGTTGTGTCCCACTAACTATGAAGAGGAAATTTGGAAGGGACTACACATATAAAGAGCCCTTGTAACAAGAGGGGTGATCAAGCTAAACAATCCAAGAGATAATTCTACCAACTTGAATGAGAAACCTAAAATTTGGGAAAACAACAAAAATGTTACAAACAATGGTGTAGTGGATGCTAGAGAAATATGGAATGTACAAAATCGTAATGTGCCTCAGAACAAACCTCAAGTGGCACAAACAAGACATGCTCCTAATAATACATAAAACAATCAAACATACCTATCCCAAAAACAATTAGGTAGTCAACCAACAAAAATATTAGGGAGGGAAACAAAGGAAATATGATATACCCAGAAGGAATTTCACTACATTAGGAGAATCACTTGAGATGGTCATGTGTAAACTAGTGCAACAAAACCTCATCAATATCAATTATTACCCAAACCATGAGGAGTTAAGCTTCAAAAAACCATGGTACAATGAGAAAGACTTGTGCGAGTTCCATTAAATTAAAGGACATACAAAAAACAAATGCACGAGACTGAAACACATCATACAAGACTTGATAGAAAAAGGTGAAGTGGATGTCAAACATCGATCGGGAAACTAAGACCTCCAGATATACATAAACAAAATTCTAAACCATAACAAGAATGACAAAGGAAGGGACCAAGAATATCAAAATGCTAATTACACTTAAGGTGACATAGTTCTAGGTACCCTCTCTCAAGTAGATGATACTAGGGTAGATGTAGTGACTATATGAGGTGGAGACAATGGCTATAATATAACTATTCATCAAGGGAGAGTTGCAATACAAGGAGCCCCACCTAAACCTACAGCTAAGTCATCAAATGACTACAGTATTATGGAACAAGTAAAGAAGATTCTTGCCTTAATCTCAATCCTAGAACTGCTAAAACTATCACTCGCACATAGGGAGATACTAGAAAAATAATTAGAAGAATAAGTCCCTAAGGACCTCAATCCTATTTAGTTCCAAGCCATGGTTGGAAAAATCACAGCCAACCACCATTTATTCTTTTATGAGAAAGACCTTCCACAAAATTCAATCCACAACAAAACTATCTACATAGAAGTTTGTATCCACAAGAACATTGTCAAGCAAGTGTTGATAGATAATGGTGCAAGTTTATAAATTTATACCTTGAAATTTGTGAAATAGTTGGGGTATTATGACACTATGATAGACAAGGCAAAGAGTATTACTATAAGGCCCTATAGTGACCTTGAAAGGAATTCAAAAGGTAGAGTTAGGCTACTAGTACAAATAGGACCAACAACTATGGAAACCAAATGTTAGGTACTTGACCTTGAGTTACCTTATAACCTCCTCCTAGGATGCCCTTGGATTCACACATTAAAATTAGTTCCTTCAACCTTTCAGTAGTGTTTAAAGTTTCCTCATGAGGGAAAGGAGGTGACATTGTATGTTGATCTAGAACCCTTCCATTTTTATGCAAAATTAGAGGAGACGTATAACAAGATCCAATTTATACCCAACAATGACATAACTTTTAATTCATTCTCATATTTTGACCCTTCCACACTACAATCAACCTAATGTAAGCCAACATCAAGTGAGCAACCAAAAACTAAAACCAAGGTTCACGTACTTGACAAAGGTAATGGAAATTATAACTTATATCAGGCATTTTGTATTGGTATGCTTCCACCAACACCCAAGGTTTATGGAGGATTGAAGGAGATTAAATATGTTCAAGTAGTGACAATGGTAGCTAAACCCACCATTTTCACCAAATGGGGAGATATGAAGGGTGAATAGATATTCAAAGAAGACTTGTCATCTATGATCTACAAAGATGAAGAAAAGGAACCAAAAGTGCCACAATCCCTTCTAATAGACTCTAACAGTAAAGGCTATCAATTGGCTCGACAAATGGGATATGGTGGAATAGGAGAACTTGGGCTAAAAAAACAAGGTAGATGGGAGCCTATCATAGTGGAACAAAGAAGGAAAACATGGGACTAGGTTATGATTCAAACTACATGGTAACTCCAAAAACTAGACATGCCTCTTTTAAAAAATGAATGTTTTCTTCTAGCATTAAGACATTGGATATCTACCAAATTATGGACAATGATTTACCTATCGAAGACTTATTTGAAAAAAATAGCATTGATAGGTTCCCTATCCAATTTATCAAAACTATTCCCAATGACTATTATTATTTCGAGATAGAATCTAATGAGTACAAGTGGGATTCTCCCTCCTTTGTCACCTCAAGTGATTATGACCTAGAAACCCAATGGAAAAATGACACTACAACCATAATGACTATCTCAACAATCTTAGTAAGCTTTTTCGATACTGATGATAGCCTACCCCTCTGCTACCAACAATTGATAGATTGGGATCAACAACATACACTTGCTCTAGGTCAATTCCAGAATGATGAATCAATCATAAAGTTTATGAGACTTCAAATAGATATACCAACACAAGATCACAAAGCAAGGTTCATTATGGAACTTGAACATGATGCATAATTTGGTGGGGGTATTTTATCTTCTATTAATAATAGTGAAAAAGATAATATAAAGATCAAAATGAGATCCCCTATAGAAAACCATAATGTGGCTATATCAGATCCTAAAAAGAAAAAATAAATAAAGGAAAAATCTGAAGGTGAAAACCTCCTAGAGGTGCCTAAAGATGGAAGGTTCAATCTCCCCATACCTAAATATCAAGAAAAGTGAATTCTCATAGTAGAAGAAGCTTAATCCATTGATGTTGGCATAGCAAAGAACCCAAATATCACATACCATTCAACATCACTAGATCCTAAAGAGAAATAAAACTTCATAGAATTCATCAACAATAGAATTATAAAATTTTCATGCACCTATATAGATATGCTTTTAATAGACCAAACACTAGTTGTACATCATTTGGTCGTAGTCCTTGGGACAAAAATTATCAAGAAAAAACTAATGAAAATACATCCTCAAATAGTTTTGTTGGTAAAGGTAGAACTAAACAAACTACTAGATGTGGGTTTCATAAGATCCATCAATTATCCTAAATGGATATCAAATTTAGTAATAGTGTCAAATCCCACTAGGGGCATAAGGATCTACATAGATTTTTGAGACCTAGACAAATCCTTTTGAAAGGATGACTTCCTGCTTCCAAGTATTGACATGATACTAGATCTAATAGTAGGACATGAGATTCTATCATTAATGGATGTTCTCTCTAGGTATAATCAGATAAAAATATCCTCTAATTATCAACACAAAATGGTATTTACTTGTTCTTGGGGAACCTTCTATTGGAATGCAATACCATTTGGTCTAAAGAGCATGGGAGCAACCTATCAAGGATCAATGACAATGATCTTCCATGACATGCAACACACAATCCCAGAGAAATATGTGGATGATACTCTAGAAAATTCCATCAAAAGGGAAGATAACTTGACCAATCTTGCAAAGGTGTTTGATAGGCTTGAATATTATAACTTGAGACTCAACTCAAAAAAGTGTGTGTTCGGTGAAATATCTAAAAAGATACTAGGGTACATATTTTTAAGAAGAGGAATTGAGGTAGATCCTACAAAATTTAAGGCCATACTAGAAATTCCTCCATCAAATAAATAAAAACAATTGAGAAGTAACCAAGGGAAGATACAATCTATCAGGTGATTCATCGCACAATTGGTAGAAAAATTTCACCCTTTTACCTATCCCCTACACAACAACATCAGATTCAAATGGGATGGGAGATCTAAAAATAATTCCAGTAAGTCAAAGAATACCTACTTACTCCTTTGGTCTTGATGCCACCTAGTCCAAACAAAGAAATGATACTCTATGTTTCTACAATAGAAGTAGTTGGGAGCTCTCCTAACATTGTAGGATGATAATAACAAAGAATGAGTAGTCTACTACATCAGTCAAACACTGGTGGGTTATGAGTTGAACTACTCACCCATAAAACAAACATGTATTTTTCTCATATTTTTGATGCAAATTCTGAGACACTATATCTTAAATAGAAAGGTGAAGTTGATTTCCAGGTTGTACCCACTAAAGTACCTACTAGAAAAACTAAATATAATAGGTAGAATTACTAGATGGGTAATTATTCTGAGTGAGTTTTACATAGAGTATGTAGACAGAAGAGCCATCAAAGGAAAAATCATATTGGATGAGCTAGCTAGTGAGCCAATAGAGGATCATAAGCCTCTCATAGTAGACTTCCTAGACAAGAGTATATTGTTGACATAATAGATAGGCCATTGGACCTTGTATTTTGATGGGTCCCATACTCAACATGGATCTAGGGTAGGTATTCAATTTCTCACACCACAAGGAGATAGTATACCCATGACATACAAAATATCTTTCCCAATGCAAAAAATATGTTAGAGTATGAATCTCTAATCATAGGGCTCGAGATGGCTATTGAATGGAGGATAAAATAATGGTAGGTCTTTGGAGACTCCCAATTGGTGATCAAACAAGTGAATGTCAAGTACCAAACAAAAGATGACAAGTTGATTTCATATAAAAGGATGGTGGATAGTTTCAAGGAATATTTTGTTATAATAAATTTTGAATAGATTCCTAGTATCAACAATAGAGTATTCGATGCAATCTAAACAATAGGTTGGCTTCTTGATATTATACAAAATATTCCTAAATATGAGTTCCTCATAGAAAAAGTGCTTGTACCAACATTCAACATCCCAAAATCGGGATTGTTTGTCCTAACTCCCCATGGTAGCAAGACACATTTGATTACATACAATATGGTATCATTCCACTTGACCTAACCACCACCCAAAAGAATACCTTTACCCATAGGACTTCCTGATTTACAATCATAGGAGATAATCTATATCTTGATAGTCTAGATGGCATGTCACTTTGATGAATTAACATAGAAGAGGCACAAGTTTCCTTACAAGAGGTACACGAAGGTGTTTGTGGGTCCCACTCTAGTGGACCTAACCTATTCCAAACATTTTTTAGAATAAGGTATTATTGGCCCTCCATCCAACAATATTGTATTAAGTATTCTAGAAAAAGTTGTAAATACCAACAAGATAGTGATCTTGTTCAAACACCAGGACAATAGTTGAGACCCATCATAACACCATGGTCATTCTTTCAATGGGAATTAGACTTGGTAGGTAATATTTATCTTGCTTCCTCTAATGAGCATAAGTTTACTATTACTGCAACTAAGTATTTCAACAAATGGATAGAAGCAATTCTATTGGCCTACATCACTAAAAAACATATATCAAAGTTTCTTCTAAATTATCTAATTTTAAGGTATGGAATTCCCCAAACAATCATAATAGAAAATGGAACCCCATTCAAGAATTAATGCATCCAAGAACTTTTTCCAAATTTTGTATCCAACATAGATTCTCTATGCCCTACTACCCCTAAGGAAATGGTTAGGCTGAAAAATCTAACAAAACCATACTAAAGATACTAAAGAAGATTGTTAATGGCATCGACCTGATTAGAATTTGCAACTGAACCCAACCCTTTGGGTTTATTGAACCAGCATATGAACACCTATAGGTGCCACACCATTTTCCTTGGTCTATGGATCAAAATTTGTCCTACCTATTGAAGTCAAAATCCCCTCATTTTGAATCTCACTACAAGGTATGGTCAATAATGAAGAGTATCGGGTATCCAGATTAAATCAGTTGGAACTCCTAGATGAAAGGTGTTTGAGCATGTTAAACCATTTACAACTTTATCATAATTGGGTCAAATGAAGCTATGATAAAAAATAAAAGATAATTTTTTTTAGGTTGGTGACTTAGTACTCAAGGGGAATCAGAAGGTACAACCAAATCAATATGGAAAAGGAAAATTTGAACCCAATTGGTTAGGACCATTTATCATCATAGCAAGTTATGTCTCAGTGACTTATTAGTTGGCTACTCTTGAAGGAGAATCCTTGGTAAAACCATTGAAAATAATCCATCTCAAGAAGTTATATACTTGAATCACATTAGAATACCCCTAGAAAAATGGTAAAAATACAAAAAAATAAAAAAGATTAAAAAAAATCAAGAAAAAGGCAAGAAAATAGTAAAGAAAAATAAAATTTTATTTTAGTGCAAACCACTTTCAGGCACTTCTAGAACAAGTACCATAGTGAAAACTTGGAAAACATGTGGTATGTTTGAATAAAACTTGCATCATTATCTATTGGTACTATTTGAAGCATCCACCCATTCATCTCATAATAAAGCATGTGCCCAACCATGGCTTGCTTATTGATTTTGTATTGAACCTTGTTGCACCATAAGCATCAATCTCCTAAGGAAATTAGTATTGTCTCAAACTAGGGGCACCTTTTTGAAGCTGGTCATGGATTAGATCCTTCTGTGTCCTATCATGGTCAAAACAATGAAAATTCAAAGAACATCTAGAAAACAACAAAAATAAAAAAATCTAGAAAACAACAAAAATCAAAAAAATCTAGAAAAGAACAAAATCAAAAACATCTAAAAATAACAAAAATTTAAACAAATATAGATTATTCCTTCACTCAACAATTCTAAGATATCAACAATTTATTGAACCTCATGGCTAGTTCAAGTAGTTTTTCTACAACATTTCCTCTAGAAATAGAAGTGGGATATCAATCCAAGTTATCAACGTTGTTTGAATTCCAAAAAAAAATACATTTTTTATTTTGACTAAAAATGGTCAAACTACATGGTCTATGTGTGTACAACGTAGGCAAGGCATATCTTTGATCAGCCCCTGAGGCCTTAGATTAGTCCTCGTAGGTATCTATCATGCTTTATTTTCAGCTTATTCAAGAAATTTTAAATCCAAAAACATTCAAAAAGTAGAAAAGATCAAACCAAGTGAACTACGAGCCTTTACATGTAGAACATAGGAAAGGCTTATCTTTGATGATCGCTCGAGGCCCTTGGTTAGTCCCTTAAAACAAATATTTCAGTTTTTTATTTGTAAGATTTTTTTGTGATACTACCATGATGAATACTTTCTTTATTGAGTGTATAAAAGTTGTTTTAAGATAATTTGTGTAGCGGTCACATGTTGGGTATTTCATACCTCTCTATGTAACTAGTCTAGAAATTTTACCACAACCCAACCATATATTTTAAACAAAGCTCCCATATGTTTGGTATGAGCAAGAATATTCTTTATATGTTGAGTCAAAATCCACACAATGGATACAAAGTCACCTTTTTTATTAATACCTAGGTGCATCATATTTGTTTTCTACATCAAAAATGATTGTTCAAAAGGAAAAGTCTCCAAGCAAAAAAAAGGAAAAATCATCATAATTGAGAACATCAAATTTCTATCCATCTTGCATCACAATATCATTAGTACCATATCCATCGTACATCAACAATATCATCAATACATATCATGATGCTAATAAAGCAATGAAAAAATCATATATCATGCATAGGGAATACATCCATCATATACATAATAAAGCATCATATGAAATTGATATGATCAATCCATCAATCCACATCACATGCATATATCATAAAATAAAATAAAAATGTATAAACATACATCATCATACTTCATTATACATTCATGATCATCACATAAATACATAATGGAGCCAAAGTTAAAGAATGTATATCTCATATATATCATCATCAAAAAAATGAGAATTTCATGGTACATCATCGTAGAAACATGTGTGATAGGATAATACAAAATATACATATATGTGAGGCCTCAACTAGGCCAATGAATATATATACAAAATCATGTCATCAATCCATCCATCCACATCACATGCATATATTAGAAAAGTACAAAAACATGTATAAACATACATCATCATACATAATTATACATCCATGATCATCACATAAATACATAATGAATTTGAATCAAAGCATGTATATCTCATATATAATCATCAAATAAATAAGAATGTCATGGTACACCATCCTCTTAACATATGTTATAGGATAACACAAAATATACATATATACGAGGCCTTAGATGGGTCGATGAATATATATACAAAATCACATCTATAATATATGTCTCTTAATAGTAAACATCATAAATATCAATTTGAAATAAACTATTGCCTAACCAGAGCAAAAATAATCTAAGGATTAGGTGGAAAATTAGACTACCTGATAGAATGTCCACTAGATGCAACCTTTGTAGCAACATTGGGTTATCCAAACCATGGTCACCGGTGAGATCTAGGAATGGAGGCATCATAAAGGGTCTAATAATATGTAGCCCTCTATAATAATTGATCTTTCTTAGCATGGAGATTGTCACACTCTATCCTAAGACTATCCCTCGTAATGGTGACAGCCTGCAAGTATGTCGCTACCACTAAACAAAGCCCAATCTTAATATCTCTCTCCATCCTGAAGCCCTCTCTCCCCTATAGAGTTGTGTCTCACTCTGTAGTGAGTGTAGAAATTTGTTCCTCCATGACCTATCACTATAATATCTCGACATCCCTCGCAACTGTCATCTATGCTAGTTGTACCCCTTCATCCCTAGGTGATGGAGGAGGACCTAGAACTTGTCCCTCATCCTATTGTATCTAATCACCTTGTCCACCTTGGGCAGCATCTTATCAAGCCATATTATGTTACTCTGCAATGATCTCAATACACTATTTCTCTCCTCAGTGACTTGTGATGCCTTCTCTACCCACTACAAGAACACCAAAAATATTTTTAAGTCTCGAAGGAAGTCGTCATGCCCACCACTGATCATAATCAGGAGTAGTACCAGGATCAACTGAACCCATTGGCCAACCCCATAAAAATAGGGCAAGATCTCTAAATGTAGCAACAAAAAACATTTCTATCAGCCTATAGACCCCAAACATGGACCTCTCTAGTGTTCCAACCAAACCAAGCCTCATAGGTATCTAAAAATTGACCCTATCTCTCTCGAAACATCCTATAACCCTTTTTAGGAAGATTTATCTCAAAAAGAGAGTGCATGTGATTGATTAATCATCTAGTATTTCTATAGTATACCAACTACTCCTGACCATCAATCCATTCCTCACAATCCATATATAGTCTCCATACAAAGCCTAGCATATCATCGAATACATGGCACCAGTAGGAAAGTTGTCCAGGAAATGTATAATAAAGAAAGTCTTCGTAACAATAAGAATAGGGATCCCCAACAGTATGATCCAATATAGCATTAGGCCATGTAACTGAGATGTGCTCCTAGGCCCATACATGAAGAAGATAGACACTGATAGAAATATATTTCCCACCATGATATGTAACCTCATGAATATATTTGTATAGGTGGGCAAGGAGACATGGACCACATGCATATCTGCTGCCATCCTCAAACATCTGCTTGATGAAAAATCCCCATCCCATAGGAAATTGTTGGCCTCACCTATCAAGAACAACAAGCCCCTAAACAAAACCACCAAGAACAAGTTAAATGGGATCAACACTACCAACAAAATCTGATAAGTCTATCTTTGACTAGTGAACCTCCAAACGTTTCACACCAAGAACATGGTGCATAGCATGAGTACCCCATTGAATAGAATATGTAAAGATCTCTCCATGAATGGTTATATGGAGGATCCTCCACACATACTCAAGAGTGATGATGGCCTCCCTAGTAGGTAAATGGAAGGATGAGATCTCTAAATACTACCTCTCCACAAGCGCAGTCATCATCTCACTATGACATTTGATGGAGGACATTTATAAAATGTGTTGCAACCCAATAACATATAAAATATTTCACTCAAATACATAAAATAAATCAATCAAATTCAATAGATCTTGTCAACTTCACTCCATTGAATGGAGTGGATTAAGGACCACCTATAATCATTCAACCCACAATGGTAAGGATTCACTCTAAAAATTGAAAATGAACTTAAAACAAATGAACAAATTGACTTAGGGTTTCAAAAAGTAAAAAGTGAAAATTCTATCAAAAGTGATAATTTTTTTAGTAAAAGTGATAGAAATAGGCAACAATGAGCAATTAAGTGTGAAAAGAAATATAAAATTGTAAAAGCAAAAAACTTCAAAAGTGAAAAACTTTTCCAAAAGTGTAATTTGATCACAAGTGCAAACAAAACAAAGGATATCAAATGAAAGCACAAAAGTATGGAAAAAGTGAAATCAAAAGTGTAAATTTAATTCAAAAGGACAAATGTAGACCAAGTGCATGAAGACATATCAAAAGAAACCATTTTACAAATGCAAAAGCATTGAAATTGATGCAAGTGCACAAAATTCTTAAACCTAGCACACTCAATTACTTCCTCTTCATGCATTAATTATGCAAACATGAAAAGACGAAAACAAAAATTGATAGGGTACATATCAGAGCACCTACACCTAAAGTCCATCCAAACTCTTGAACTAGATTTATTCGATGTTGGGCTCCCCAAATCCTTGCTATAGCTCCTCGACAATCGAAAAAATGAGAAAACCAGAGGCAAGAATTCTCTATAGGCTCAAAGTGCAAATGAGGAAATTAGAACCCTAGCTACCAATTATAACCATCGAAAGCCCTAATTTTTTCTTAAGAAACCTTCTTAGGTAAAAATTAGGAAATCTTGAGAACATTTTAACTAGCAATGAAGGACCAATGGACTTAATTTTTTCCCTCTCTAGATCTAGTGTCATGAGCCTGACATCAAAACTGATTTTTTTTGGCCAACCTCACGAGGGACAACCTAGAGTCCTACCATCATTATTTTTACCACTGGGGCATAGTGGGGCATATACGTTTTTTTCAAAACTTGATCTTAAACATTGAAATATTTGAAACAAAGTAACATGTACTTTATCTCAAAGAGGGGTAAAATGTGGATAGGTAAAATTGACCTAACATTTATCACACACCTTAAATAATGTTCGCATCATTGAATATTAATTAATTGCACATCAAAAACCCTAATTTTTGCTATTAATTGAATATTACTAAATTATTTAATTAATTCACCTTTTTCATCTTTTTTGACTATTTTAATAATTTCATTTAGTTAATATAGTCCTAATCTAACTTTATTCCTCTAGATTAATTGAATAATATCAGTTATTTAATTATGTCACTAACTAACACTATTTCCCTAAGTTAATTGAATTATTAAAACATAACAATTTAATTATGTCACTTTCCCCCAAATTTGAATAATTGAAATAAATTATTCAAAAACATCATCAAAAATAAAATCAAACAAATACCACTTTGTTTACAAAAGTCAAACTTGACTTGCACATTCAACTCCAAAAATATTGATTAATTAAATCGATTAATTAATTATCCTCAACCACTTTCATGATTGAGAGAATTATGAACCATCAATTCCTCACTCTATTTCCTATCAAATAAATCTATTCTTCAATTCCACTGAAGGCTCAAATTGATTTCATCAATTTCATAGATTATTCAATCTATTTCCTCAATCCCACTAAACACTCAACCAGGATTTATTTAATCACACTAATTACGTAATTAATTTGCACTGATTATTCCTATCTATTTCCTCTCAACATCTTTCGACCGTCGATCAAGAAATTCTACTATGCAACCCAAAGCGTTCATTATAAATCATAAATTCTATGTAACCTCTTTCCTCTCAAAAAATTATTGGATAATCAACCTAATTTATATAATGAAGTAATGGAGAGATCTTAACCAAGATTTTGATATCTTCTTACACACATCTTCGATCAACACACACATGTTCTTCAAGATTTTACACACACAATGGAGGCTTCACATTGATATGAACAACCCAACATATTTGTGAACACACTTTGACATGGGATGGTAAACTTTATTTTGTTTTTGAATTCATTATGATATCATAGGATTCCATTATTTTTTTCAATATCTTAGAAAACTTCATTTCATGTGTAATGGGCATAGATCTTGATTGTTGTTTTTAATTTATATTTATTTCTATTCAATTCAATTGTGTTGTTTATACTTAGAGATTTCCCCCTTACACAATTATTAATGGTATATGAATCAAGTTGATCTAACAATGCCATCATGATGTCTTTATATCAAGTGAATTTATCAGGTTTTGTTTGATATGAACCATTTATTGGCTAAACAAATAATTGAGAATCACTGAATATAGAAATGTGTTGAAAACCTAAGGCTAACGTTGCATGTATACTAGAAATTAAAGCTTCATAATTTGTTGTCTTTTTTGTACATAGGAATTTTAGATTGAAGGTTAAGGGAATAGGATTACCTGAAGGAGGAATTATTATAACCCCAACTCTAGATCAAGTTCGACACTTAAAACCATCAAATTATAATTCCCATGTTTATTTTTCTTTTTCAATAGTTAACACACATTTGTCAGGGAACGAGTCCATATTAGGTAATGCTAGGGAAAAAGGAGCATCGACTAAATAGTCAGTTAAGGATTTTCCTTTTATTTCCTTTTGAGAGACACATTTAAGTTCAAACTTAGTTAACAACATAGCCCACTTAGCTAAACATCCCAATAAATCTATTTTAGCAAAAATATGTTTTAAGGATCGAACTTTGTCATCACATGAATTTCCACATTTACCAAGTAATGTATCAATTTACTAGTGGTGAATACAAGATCCAAACATTGTTTCTCTATCATTATATATCTTCATAATCAGTCAAAGTTTGGCTAATATAATAAATGGGATGTTCTCTATCACTGTCATCTTGTTGAGTCAACAATGCTACTAAAGGATGGGTTGATGTTATTATATAGAGCATGAATGGTCTTTCTAGCATAGTGGGTTGTAAAATAGGTGGAGTAGCAAGGTAATATTTCAAACACTCAAAGGCTTGTTTACAATCTTCATTCCACTTAAACTCAACCTCCTTCTTAAGAATTTGTATAAAGGGTAATGTTTGATTTTCTAAGGATGCTAGAAAATGATGGATAGCCTGGATTCTCCCTTGGAGGATATGTAACTAAGAAATTTTTTTAGGAGGTGGAATGTTAATAATAGCATCAATTTTATTCATGTCCACCTCAATACATCTCTGAGATACTATAAAACATAAATGTTTTCCACTATCCACACCAAAGACATACTTTTTTGGATTCAATCTCATGTTATACTTTCTCATTCATTCAAACATCTTCCAAAGGATGTTAATATTATCTTGTCGATTTAAAAATTTGGCTAGAATACCATCCACATAATCTTCCAAAATATTGTGTATGTAATCTTGAAATATCAATATCATATCTCTTTGATATGTTGCACTTGCATTCTTTAATCCAAAATGGGCAACCACCCAAAATTTTTTTCCCTAAACTATAGTAAATGATGTCTTGTATTTACCTTGAGGGTTGGTAAATATTAGTTTACATCCCAAGAATCCATCCATAAATGACAAAAAATCATGTCTAGTATTTGAATCTACTATCATGTCAATATTAGGAAGGGGAAAGTCATCTTTTAGAGATGCTTTATTAGGGTAATGAAAATATCTAAACATCGTAATACAATTGTTGGATTTTGTGATTGTGAAAATTTTTGAGATCCATGGAGAATATTCAATAGGTTGAATAAAATGAGCTTCAAGGATTTTTTCAATCTTAGCCTTCACCAATAAAGCTATCTTAGGATTCATTTTTCTTACCTTTTTTATTACTATTTTAGCATCTTGTTCAATAACTATGTTATGTGTCACTACATTAGCATTAATACCCGACATATCCAAATAAGTCCAAGAAAAGAGTTCATGAAATTCATGTAATATTGTTGCATGATATTCTTGTTCATCCTCATCAAGACACTTTCCTATTTGAATATTTTTTCTTCATTACATGTATCCATTAATATGTTGATTCTATCTCCCATAGGAAGTCCATTTTCTCTTAGAATTTCATAATTATGTTCTTCTTTATCAATTTCAATATCAGTGAGTTCCTTTATTTCATCCACTTGTTTAGTAATATCCCTAGAACAAGTGACACCTTGTTTCATAGGGGGAGTAAGTGAATTGTCAAAAACTCCTAATATTTCTTTCAAAGCTTCATCATCTTCAAAGAACTCCAATGATTATTCATAGGTTGTAGTAATCGATTTGGTATGCTTCAAAGTGAGATTTGTTGTAGAGGAACTACATAGATGGTGTTAATGTAGAGTGAAGGTCTTTTCACTGATTTTGTTATCTTAAAAGGACAATATCCAAGACCACTTTTTGTTTCTTGTGTGTTAGGCTCTATAGGAACACATATGCCTTGTTCTTTTCTACCACATCCTTTTCCACTATAGAATTTTTTTTGCAGGAGCTCATAGCCTCTTCCATCAATTTTTTCCATCTCTTTCAGATTCGGTGGTTGTTCATAGTCCATTTCATCAATATTTGTTGTATAACTTATATATTTTTCTTCTAAAGTGGATGAATGTTAGTGTGAAATATAAGGAACCCCAATCATCTTCTATTAACTTTTTTACTTCTTCAATATTCTTCATTTTTTATTGTTCTTGCATGATTTCAACTTTTGAAGTTGGTATCAATGTTTTGACAGGACTTTGTGTACTTTTTTTAGTGTGCAAACAACTTTGAAGTTCTTGGTCAGCCTTGACTATGTAATTTTTTTTTTGTAAACATACTTAATTAAATGATGAAGCATTGAAGGAATCACCTAAATTTCATGAACCCATGGTCTACCTAAAACAATATTATATGAAAGTTTATGAGGCATAACATTGATAGTAGTTTGCAATGTAGCTTTCCAAATGATAATAGGTAATGTGATAACACCAAGCAGTTTTTTTCCAATGTTATCAAATGCCCAAATGGACAACAAGTAAAGTTCAATCCTACTCTTATCAATTCCAAGATTTTCCAAAAGGTTCACACTGCACAAACTAAGGGTTGAGCCATCGTCAACAAGGTTTAACTTTATTTATTTTCTATTAGTAATGGCTACAATTATGAAAGCTTCTATTATTTTTGAATTTGTAAGGAGGGTAACTCACTTTGATGAAAGCAATATCTATATTAACTAAATTCATTCCTTGAACTAGGGCTGACACATAATTTGGATTTGTATTAGGAGGAATCACAACTTATTGTAAGGTTGTTTGGAGCATACTATGGTAATTCAGTGAGACTTGAATAAGATCCAATAAGGATATCTTAGCAAGAGTATTCTTAAGTTGTTCAACAAGATCACAATCCTTTCTACTATGAATAGGAAATTGAGGAGCACTAGGCAAGATGGGTTGAGGTAATGGTAATGAAATGAGAGTGTTTTTTTGTTGCATATTATTCCTTGTCTTATATGTATGAGCAATGATATTATAACCAGATTGCTAAAAAACACTGTCATTATCAAGCTATCTTGTAAAGTTCAAGATAGCTCATGGATGCAATGGTTTATTTTTAGGTGGTTCTAAGATAACCATAGGTATGTTTTGAACTTGAATTTATTGTGAGGGTGGCTAAAGGATAAGTTGAGGTGTGATTGCATTAACGTATCTATGATTCGGTTTATCATGATAAGCCTTAGTGGATGAACCTTGTGACATGAAATCTTCAAGGGCCTCATATAGCATGTCAAATTCATCACTACTAAAGGGCTTAAGGGATATTCTAACTTGAAAAAAGAGATTTGACATTATCAAATAACTATGCTTTCTTCAAGATTTTCATCAATTTTTTCTTTTTTATTTGTATATTTTTGGTTTATGTTTTTGTTTTCTAATGGTTAAATAATCTAAACTAAACTATCTAACAATGCAATGCTGCTGAAAATGAAAGAGAAGTTCAAAAATATAATACTAATTTTGACTAAAATATGCAAGAAAATGATTTCCAAAATGTTACACAATCTAACTAAATAAGCAATGTTTTTAATGTTCAAATAATCTATTTAAAAATTTAAACTTTCAAATCTAGAAACAAAAAGAGAAATTTAAAAAAGAAATAAAAAAGCACTCATTTTTTTGAAAGTGTCTGTATAGGAACTCATTCTCCCTAGGGAAAACGAGTCTTAGATTAGGGTTTTTAAATTTTAATTTTCAGATGTTGATCTTGTCTTATGTGTTTTTTTATTTTGATTTGTAACATAAAGTTTTGTAATAGGTTTTTCTATATTTATGCCTCTAAATGCAAGTTAAACTAATGTGAAATGGTGAACTATGTGATAATTTTTAAGATGCAATATGAATCTAAATATGAAATTAAATTATTGAATGGTGATCCTAGTGCAAGTGCTATGCAAAATAAACTTAGATCTAATGCAATTTTTTTGATTTTTTTATAATTTGAAACATGAAAATTTAACTATAAATGTAATGTTCACTAATGCAAGATTAAAAAACCCTAAATGAAATGAAACTAATGAAAACCTAATTCAATCTATTTTAAAACTTAGATCTAGGGTTGAGAGGAATCCAATTTTTATTTTTATTTTTTATAAGGTCAGGTTCACCAAAATGAAATGATGAAAAATAGGGGAGTTCCTAGGGTTTCAAAAAATGGATCCAAGAGTGAAAATGGGTCTTATATTTCCTCAATTCATTAGGAAATGAGATCCACACAATTAAATGACTATCAACCTTTAGGTGAATCAAATCAAAGTGTCAATCTAAAAATTTCCATTTTTTGCAAGGACGGGGGTGGTGATTAAACACCACTGTGGGGAGAAAGATTAAAAATAGAAAAATAACTCCAAAATTCTATCTATAAATTGGATCTAATATATTTAGCATAAAATTGGAGGAACCATTAGATTTTCTAGAAAATTTGAGAGTAATAATTGTTGTGCACCTTTCAAAAGTTGTTGTTCTTGCAAGCTGAATGAGGAGTCATTCATCCTAGGGTGAATGGGTCTTGGAAAAATTTTATAGAAAATTTTGAATCTAAGAATGAAGTATGAGACCTGAAATTCTTCCTTGTAATTTGATATCTCCACTCCCGGATCTAGATCTAGGAAAAATTTACAAAACAAAAATTATTGTTTGTTGGTTGATAGGGGTTTGCCTCAGTCAAACCCTAATTAAACCTTGATGAGAAACATACATATGAAAAATAAAATTTGTATGCAATCCCAACCTTAATTTTGTCTAAGATTAAGTACAAGTGAAATAAGGAAATCCTACTCAAGTGTGTTATAATAGGATCCCTAGATGAAAATGCACAATAATAAAGACCTACTTTAGATCTCAAATCACCTTAATAAGTCATAAATCTAATTATACCTTCCTTAGGTTGAAACTAGAGAGATAATAGAATATGGAATCACTTAGGAAACAAGTCATTAGGCTTGGTTGAATGTCTTGTGGATCTCCCAAAACCTATAATCCGACACGATCCTCTATAGGAATCTATCATCAATCCTTTGGAAATGCTTGATCTTGATATCAAAATGAGCTTGAAGACCTACAAAAAAAACTCAAATGCTACTCCAAGACTTCAATTTTTAATGCTTCTCATTACTCTTGAATATGAATTCTTGATCTCATGGGAAAATACTCTTCCTTTCTTAACTTTCCTCTAGTGTAAAATGAATGTGAGACTTACTTTTATAGGCTTCCTATCTAATTTTCTAATTACCAGATCTCGAGACCAACATGTGAAATTTGAATTTGAGAGATTGAAATTCTGTTAAAACATATCCAAAGTTGAGTTTAAGGCACTTAATGACAACCCATTTTCCCATGGGTGAATGGATCTTGACCTAAAGCTTTAGGATTCCTTAAATGTTAGGACATTAATTTGATTCATAGAATTTATTCAATGTTGGTTGTGGTGTCGGGAATTAAATAAAATTAAGTAAAATAGGCCTTGGGATAAACGATAAAGGGGTATTAAGGACCTATAAGTGTGAATTGTACTTTCTCCTTGAAATAGGTACAATTTTCTATACTAAAATTTTAACCAATATTATTAAAGGAATTAGTGGTCTTACAAATGATATGAAATAATATTATTTATTACAAGAATGATGGGGTAGTCATTGATGTCAATAGGAAATATTTTTACTGGTGTTGTCATTGATGTCAACAATTGATGAAGATGTTGAGGATATTGAGAAAATTGTGGAAAATAGGAAAATAGGTCATACATGTGTTGTTGATAATTTGAGCAAGTATTGTGAGTAAATGGAGCTATTATTTTGTTGCATAGTCTAAAGATAAGTTGGAATGAGGTAATGAGCTGAGTTGATGTCTCTAGTACTTGGTTTCCAAGTGCTTTTGAGAAAATTTAATAAACAGAGTAAACTATGTTGTGCACATGTTCATAATGTGCTCTAGTATTATGCTTTATGTTATTTATATGTTGATGATATGCCTATGAAGATATTACAGGTTATTCAAGGTTGACATAGGTTTCTACATTCAAAATTTGGGATTCTAGATTGTTGTATAGTGAAAGATACTTTCACTAGTGTATAAACCAGTTGTTTAGTGATATTTTTTGTTCTCTAGGAGAAATGTATTTTCTTTGCATTTCTCTACTAGATGGATTAAGGTTGGGAAAAATTGGGAATTTTATTATAAGTCTTTTATCTTCGTGTATTCAATTTTTTACTTGATTTTGTGTAATACAATGAGAGGTTACATTATCAATATGCAAATAAGGGTATCAATTGTCTTGAGTTAATTTATTTTTTGATACGATCTTGGATGATTTTTTTGATGAATCTTAAGTAGTTCATGGATTGTTATGGATTGATTTCAAGTGAATTATGTTGTATGTAACTTTTGGCTTGATTTAAGGAAGTGTGTATTCAATGTCTATGGGTGTTTACATGGGTGTTGGCCAACCTTGTGTTTAACACTACATGCGAGGCTTGTAGAAGTGTGTTGAATTGTTTTAGGATCTATTTTGGTCCTAATTAATGATTTATGTAGGTCATTTTTTATTCCTATCTAGTACAAGAATGTTTAGGTGCCAACCTATTTCAAATTTTAATGCATAACAGCTAGCTATCAGATTTCTCCAATGGTTTTAAATTATTTTGAGGTAAATATTGATATATATATATATGTATGGTGTTGATGCAAGAGGGTGTAAAAAAGAGTAAGAAGCAACATATATGTGAAGAGTGACTCAAGTGAAGTGTATGTGATGCGAATTTGAGGAGAGAAGTGCAATCTTCATGTTAGGGTTCCTAAAGGCAATGAGATTAAGGCATTCAAAATCTTTCATATGAGATTGTGAAAGTGTGAGAAATTGTGGTGTATTCCTTATTGCATTGAGAAATGTTTTACCTATGTAACATTCTTCTTCTATCTTCTTGTATTCCTTTTATGGTATTGAGCCCTAACTATGAGCATTTTTGGATAGTGTGTCCTATTATGGCAGTGAGCCCCTTTGTATCAATTTTTCTATTACTTATATTATGAGCCGATCCTCACCATGGTTTTTCTATTATTGGGTTTTCCATGTAAATATGGTTTTCTCATGTGTATGGTATTGTGATTTTAGTTTTTGTTATTTGTATTTCATGTTTAATCTATTTAACGAAATAAGGGTTTAATGAATTCTTGTGGATCTAATTAATGATGAGGGTTTTGAAGGTTTAATTTGCTACAACTAATTCACCCCCCGCCCCCCCCCCTCTTAGTTGTATTGTTCATTTCAACACATGGAATCAGAGAAAGGTTCCTTGGAGAAGAGCCTAACTACTTGAGGTAGATCCAAGATGGTGAACAATATTCGTTTCGAATATCCTAGATTTGATTAATCAAATTATACATTCTAGAAGAACAAAATGGAAAGATATTTGTTTTCTCAAGGATATGAGATTGAGATGTCTTATCAAAATACATGTACTCCACCTCTGAATGGTCCAAGTACAAGTGCACAAATCAAGACACATGAGATCAATGTTAAGGACAAAATTACTATGGTGAGTAGTCTATCACATACTAAATTAGTTAAAGTTATGAGTTTGAAGAATGCTAAAGAAGTTTTGGATAAGTTAAAAATAATTTATGATGGGGATTTGAAGGTAAAGCGAGAAAAGTTGTAGAAATTGAAGGAATAATTTGAAATGATGCATATGTCTAAAGATGAAACAATTAAAGGCTACATTCAGAGAATTGATGAATTGGTGAGTAATATGAGAGGTCTTGGTGCAAAAATTAAAGAATCTAAATTAGTGAAGGAAGTTATTTGATCTCTTCCAGATTGTTATAGTGAAGAGGTATTTGTTACTGAGGAAATACTTGATTTTGATAAGTATTTCAAAGATTAGTTGATTGGTACTCTAACTACATTTGAAATGAGAGAAAATAAGAAAGGTACAAAAGTAGAGACTACTTTGAAGGTTGCTAAATTAGAGAATATTAAAGATTTAGGTGATGAATATCTTGATCATTTGGAAGCTAACTTTGTGAGAAGGATGAAAAAGGGAACTAGTAAGTACAAAGTTAAATTACCTTTCAATTTTTTAGTTGTGGTGAGATAGGTCATTATGCTCCTATATTTCCAAAGAAATCTATAAATAATAAGAACAAGAAAAAATAAAGCAAATATGACTAGGAAAGCTCACTATGTGAGAGAATATGCTGGTATTTCTAATGATAAATTTGATTATAGATATTTTGATGATAATTAATGTCTATTTTTTGCTATAAAAGAAGAATTTGGTTATGCTAACGCTAATTTTTTTTGAAGGAATGTGTTCCAGAGATAAAGGATAATGTTGAAGGTACTTTGGTATTTCATGTCAAAGAAGATAAGAATTATTGGGTTTTTGACTATGGTTTCTCTAATCATATGACTGGAGAAAAAAGTAAGCTTGTTAAACTTGAAAAGTATGATGGAGGGTTAGTTAAGTTTGGAGATGATTCAAGAGCTAAGATTTGTGGAATTGGTTCAATTAGTTTTCATGGCAAGCATAATACTGACAATGTTTACTATGTTAAAGGATTAAGACATAATCTTTGGAGTGTTGGACAAATTTATAGTAAAGGGTACAATCTTGTGTTTAAGGATGAGGCATGCGATATCTGAAAAGGGTCCACAACTATGATTGTTGTAGGTAAGAGAATAGATGGAAAAATATATTAGCTTAAGGGTGATGATGGTCATTTATTTATGTAATAGATTAATGATAGTTGGTTATGGCACTAGACGATGTGTCAAATGAATTTTGATCATTTGGAAAAATTGTTTTAGTTCACGATGTGAGAGATTTACCTAGAATCAAAAAACCTATCAATTTTTTTTGAGAGTTGTCAATTTCAAAAACAAATAAGGAGTAACTTTAAGGGAAAGGAACAATCTGCTACCGAAGTGTTGGAATTAGTTCATACAAATCTTTGTGGTCCTACAAGGGTGGGAAGTATACAAGGGGAAAGGTACTTTATGCTTTTGATTGATGATTACTTTAGAATGACATGGGTTACTTTTCTTAGATAGAAATATGAAGCACTAGATAAATTTAAGGAATTTAAAGCTATCTTTGAGAATAAAATGCATTTGAAAATAAAATACTTAAGGTCTGACAAAGGTGGCGAATTCACCTCCAATTAGTTTCACATTTTTTGTGAGGTTCATGGAATAAAGAGTCATATGTTTTCCCCTAGAAATCCTTAGTAGAATGGAGTTGTTGAAAGGAAAAATAAAACTTTTCAAGAAGATACAAGGACTATGATGAAAGAGGAAAATATACCACAAGTCTAATAGATAACCTATTCATACTACTGTTTACATACTCAACAGTGTTCAAGCTAAAGCTAATAGCACAAAAACTCCTTATGAGCTATGGTATGAAAGGATTCCTACTATGAAGTACTTTAGAGTGTCTAGAAGAAAATGTTATATCAAAATAGAAGAAGAAAACTTGGGAAAGTTTGGTGCAAGGTTTGATGAAGGTATCTTCCTTGGATATTTTGCTAGAAGCAAAGCTTATAGATGTTATAAAAAAAGGTTGAGAAAGATAATTGAAAGTGCAAATGTTAAATTTGATGAAAACTTGCAAAATTATATTGTAGTAGATGGATATGTGTCTAATGAACTTGATTAGAGAGAAGTAGAAGAAATATTTGATGAACAAAAAGTGAAAAATGAAGAGAGAGAAGCTCTAGATAAGACTCTTAAAACCCCAAAGTATGTGCAAAAGAATCATTCCAAAGATCAGATCATTAGAGATAAGAGGAAAGGTGTATTGAAAAAAAGAAAAGTTGTTGAAGTTGAGATAAATTTATATTTACTTTGTAAATTTGAACCAAAATTAGTGAGTGAAGCATGTTAGGATTAACATTGGATGAAGAAAATGGAAAAAGAACTTATGAAAATAAAGAAGAATCAGACTTGGGAATTGGTTCCTAGACCAGAAAACAAAAACATAATTGGAACAAAATGGGTATTCAAGAACAAGCTGGATGATAATGGAGAAGTAGTAAGAAACAAGGTAATAATTGTGTGTAAGGGTTACTCACAAGTAGAAGATATAGATTTTGAGGAGACTTTTTCTCCTATGGCTAGGATGGAAGCTATCAAAATATTTTTTGCATTTGCAACACATAAATATTTTAAGATCTATTAGATGGATGTGAAGTCTCATTTTCTAAATGGTGAATTGGAAGAGGAGGTTTATATGGAACAACTACAAGGTTTTCAATTATCAAATCAGATGAACATGGTATGTAAGTTGAAGAAGGCTGTATATGGTTTTAAGGAAACTCCTAGAGCTTGGTATGCAAGATTGGATGGGTACTTGATATAACAAGGATTTAGAAAGGGCTTCGTAGATAGTAATATTTACTTTAAAATTGAAGAAGACAAAATCCTGATAGTAGTTGTATATTTGGTTGATATTATCTTTGGAGGAAATGAGGCTATGCATAATAAATTTGCTAAAGAAATGAAAAAATAACTTGAGATCAATGTTTGGGGAGATGAATTTCTTTCTTGTGCTACAAATCAATCAAATTGATAAATGGATTTCCATTTCACAATCTAATTATGTCAAAGTGGAGAATTTTGGAATGGATGAATCTAAATTGGTATGTGCTCCTATGGTGACTAGTTTTAAATTGAGAAAAGATTATGATTCACCTAAGGCTAATCAAAGCAAGTATAGATCTATGATTGGTGGACTACGATATTTAACTACTACTAGACCTGATATCTTCCATGTAGTTTGTATTATTTCTAGATTTAAAGAAGATCCTAAAGAAACACATGTTGTTGTAATGAAGATAATATTCATATATTTAAGAGGAACATAAAATTATGGTTTGTGGTATCCTAAGGATACCGATTTCATATTAAATTATTATACAGATGCACATTCATCTGGTTGTGTTGATGATAGGAAAAGTACAAGTGGTGGTACATTCTTTCTTGGATATAGATTGGTGTCATGATTGAGTAAGCAATAAGATTCAATTTCCTTATCCACTATAGAGTTTGAGTATATTATAGTAGCATCTTGTTGTACATAGGTATTATTGATGTAGAAAATTGAAGTATATCAGAGTTGTATTTGATGAACCTATATCTATATTTTTTGATAATAAAAGTGGAATAAACATTTAAAAGGATCCAGTGATTCCAATTTTTGAGAGAGAAGGTTATGGAGAATTAAGTGAGGCTTGGGTATGTTCTTGAAAAGGATTAGTTTGTTGATATATTTACTAAGGCTCTTCATAAGGATAATTTTGAGTATCTTCAAGAGAATTTGGGCATTATTGCCCCTCCTTTCTTGAACTAGATACATATAGAGGTGCATCAGTCTAGTGGATCTATGGATCTATCTCTTTTCTAGATTGATGTTGGTGGTTTCCTCTCAGGGGGAGTAGGTAGAGTCATGTTTTGTCATTGTGTGACTAATTTAGTTGTGTGTACTCCTAAGGGGGAGTATTTAGAGCAGGTATTTTTTGATAAGTATCAAGAGGGAGAATAATACAAAATATTTTATCCATTACCAATGACGCCAAAGGGGGAGAAAAAAATCATGTTAAAAATTAGAGAAAGTTTTTGACAAGAAAAAAGAGACTCCCATGAGGGGGAGAAGTTTCAGAAATGTTGTGTAGGCTATCTAATTAAAAAAAGAGGAGATAATGTTTAGAGTTGTTGTGTGGTCTTTGGTGGAGAATATTTAGGATTGTTGCAAGAATTATGGTGTTGTCATTAATTTCAACAAGAATTCTATTGACTGGTGTTGTAATTGATTCCAAATATGGATCAAGATGTTGAGGATCTTGAGAAAATTGTGAAAAAGAGGAAAACAGGCTATGCATGTGTAGTTGAGACCTTCAAGAAGTGGTGTGAGTACATGGAGCTATTCAATTTTTGTAGAGTCTGAAGATAAGTTGAAATAAATTAATGAGCTCAATTGATTTCTATGGTACTTTGTTTCCAAGTGCTTTTGAGAAAATTTTATAAATAGAGTAAATTGTGTTGTGAAAATATTCATAATGTTCTCTGGTATTGTGCTCCACATTATTTATATGCTAATTCTATTCTTGTGCAAATATTACAAGTTATTTAAGATTGACTGAGGTTGCCACAAGTAGAATTTGGGTTTCTTGATCATTATATAGTGCAAGATACTTTCACTAGTCTATGAACTAGTTGTTCAATGATGTTTTCTATTGTCTAGGAGAAATGTATTTTCTCTGCATTTCTTTGCTAGATGGATTTAGGTTGCGTAAATTTGGGAAGTTTCTTATAATGCTTTTATCTTTCTATATTCAAGTTTTTACTTGATTTTGTGTAGTACAGTGAGAGTTTCATTTAACAATATGAAAACAAAGGTTATCATTTGTCATGAGTTGAAGTATTTATTAATGTGAGCTTGGAGTAACTATTTGATGAATCTTAAGTAGTTCATGGATTGTTCTAGAATGAGTTCAAGTGAGATCTATTTTCTAAAACTTCTAGCTTGATTTAAGGAAGCATGTACTTAATGTCTATGGTGTGTTACATGGGTGTCGGCCGACCTTGTGTTTAACACTACATGTAAGGATTATGGAAGTGTTTTAGGATCTATTTGGGTCCTAATTAAGGATTTATGTAGGTTAGATTTTGATCCTATCCATCATGGGAATGTTTAGGTTCTGACTTGTTTTGAATTTTAATTCATAACGACTAGTTATTGAATTTCTTCAATGGTTTAAATTTTTTGAGGTAAAGCTTTATATATATGTGTATGGTGTTGATGCAAGAGGGTGTGCGAAAGAGTAAATTGAAAGATAGATGTGAAGATTGATGTGAGTGAAGTGTATATGATGTGAATTCAAGTAGAGTAGTGTGAAATACAAGTGTGTGAGTAATTGTGGTCCATTCCTTGTTGAATTTAGAAGTTTTTTCTTTGTGTAACATTCTTCTTCTATCTTCTTGTATTCTTTCTATGGTAGTGAGGCGTAGCTATGAGACTTTTTGGATAGTGTTTCCTATTCTAGAAGTGATCCCCTTTGTACCAATTTTTCTATTACTTATATTGTGAGCTAATCCTCACCATGGTTTTACCCTCATTGGGATTTCTACATAAATATAGTGTTCTCATGTGTGTGGTGTTGTGATTTTAGTTTATGTTATCTACATTTTATGTTTAATCTATCTAACAAAATAAGACTTTAATGAATGCTTATGGATCTAATTACTATTGAGGGTTATGAAGGTTTAATTTAATACAAATGATTCACGCCCCCACTCAGTCTCCTTGTTAATTTCAACAATTGTGGTATTGAATCATGAAATTTCATAATAACATTTATACCATTACGATGCAGAGGCATCCAAGGTGTAAGGGCAATCTTGCATCACAAAAAAAAATATTTTATTTTTAATTACTATTTTGTTTGGAAAATACAAATGTAACTTATGTCCTTATAAAATTCTACATGAATGGTTTAGAACTTTTGAATTCTCAAAAAGTGTTGAATTTAGTATGACCTATATTTTTAGTAGGTTTGCATATGAGCACATAGGGAGTTGAAATTTTGTCCAAAGCTCCATAATTGAATTTTCTACATTGTGGGTGACTTTTGAGTCAATATTGGGTTTGCATGAGAATATATTAAATATTTTTACTTTCAAAATTCACAATAAATTTTTCAAAACAAATTTTTGAGGCTTCAAATGATGTTTTGGGGCCTCAAAAATCGAGGAAACTAGATAAATCAAATTTCAAGCATGTAGATCATTTCAAGCACTACAGTTTATAAAATTATAAGATCAAATGGATTTGAAGATCAAAATTTATGGCTTTCAAAAGTTTGGAATTTTGGGTGGGAGTTACACATTCAAATTTTATCTTAAAGGCACACAAGGACTAGTTTTGATAATTTTTTTAGAATTGGGTAGTGAAATGATGAATGGAATTTTTTAAGCTATTGGGAATGTGGGAGAGTGATGCACTAGTGCCAAAATGTATATGCAATCTTGAATTGCCTAAAAATTATGGATGAATATTTTAAAATCCAAAAATTAAAAGGCAAGGAAAGATAACTGTTGGCATAGCTAAAAAAAGGGAGAATTTAAATGCATGAAAAAAATATATATTAGTTTTTCATTAATGATGGATGGAAGGGTAAGGGGTGAAACCTGATTAGGAGAAGTGGGAGGATATTTAAAATAAATTAAAAATATAGAGCATGTGAAGAGGCACACCATACAATGGATTGGTTTAAGGAGAATTAAAATTAAATAAATTAGGAATGCATAGGTCGCAACTAGGAGAAATTGGTTGTGTGAAGATTTAAAATATAGAAAAGGAGTGATTTAATGGAAGAGGGGGTCTCTTAGAGGAAGTATAAAGTCATGAAAGGAGTTGTACCATCCAAGATAACATTCTAAAACCTAAAATATGAATAAAATGCATAGTGTAGAAGATAGAAAACACCAGGAAGTAATTTAGAGGTCGTGCTTCAGGAAAGGAATTGATCTCTAGAATATAGTTTTGATTTAAAGTTGAATGTGTAGATTTTTAGAAAAGGAGAGAGGTGTAGATAGGAGAATAAAATAATAGAAAAAAAAGAATTGTAAGTTTACAACAAAAAATTGAAATGAAGATTATAAATTTGGCCCGTGAATGGAAAATTAATAAGATCACTATAATTGCATTCATAGTTCCTGAATGTTTCAATCTAAAAGACTATAAATTGCACTTTTTGTTGGAATTAAAAATATTTGAATGGTTATACATAGTTAGTACATAGATTTTAGATTGGGAATTGATTAACAAATGGAATTATCAATCCAACTTGTGGTTCGTGAAAGGAAATATGCATCCACCAAAGATAATTTCCACATAACCCAAGTAGATAAATCTATGCAAACATGAATTTAGAATCCATATAAAATAGAATAGATAAAATACCATCAAAGATGACACAAGATATACACTATTAAAACCCTCAAGAGGGAAAAAACCAGCCTCCAAAGGCATCCATCACTCATGTATTATTCAAAAATAAACATTACAATACATATTTAGAGCTCTTCATGAACACCATTGAAGCATCAAGCCCTCTCCAAGAAATCCATATGAACAAGAATGTAACCACGGATCCCATTGTGTGCTTCAACCTTCAAAAATTCTAAAAAGAGCTAACCTATCAACTAGCTAGACTTAGATAACTACCCATGTATTTGGTTTTATAAAAGCAAGCTCCCACAAAACTACCATGTGGTATTACATGAAACCAGTTGACTAAAACCATGAGATTACAAAACCATGACCCCAAATTGAATATTGGGTGCTTTATTATATTATTTTCCCCAATATTAAATAAATACGTTTTAAAACATTAAATTATGTCCCAATTTTATGTACAACATAAAGTGGCCCCAAGAATATTAAATCCTAGTGATTCCCATACTTCTAGATCCCCCTAGGTGCACCACGAACATAATAATAAATTATAAATTATAAATATTATGCAAAGTGTACAACACCTAATTCCTAACATTCTTCCACCTTTTGTATACATTGCATAATGGGTAAAAAGTAACCTCAAAATAGGAATAAGGGAAAAATCCATATAGCCATATATACCATCAAGGAATCAAAGTGCTCCATGTGCTATATCAAGATACCTATTGTGCATGATTTGCACACATGCCTCATTTGAAACGGGGACCCTCTCTTTCATTTTGCCTTACCAAATCATTTTTTTGCTGCCTTGTTTTGGGTGCCCCTCATTTTGGTGTCCTAGGTCAACATGCCCTTCAAAGTCTCATTTTTGGTTGACCATATTTTGCCCCTAAAATAAAAAATTGCTAAGTCTTGGGTTTTCTGGGCTTTGCCTCCCCGCTCGCTCGATTCACTTTTTCCTTCATTTTTAAATTTGGGAAAAAGTTTCCCATGGATTTGGGATTTTTTTTTGGGTCCTAAGTGAACTGCCAAAGTTTCATTAAGTTTCAGGAAGTTGCAAAAATTTCCTTCTGAAACTCCATCCCTTCGCGATCATCTGGGAACTTCGTCTATCCCTGGCTGTTCTGGAACTTAAAAATTCCACCGTAATTTTTGAGACTCTGTCTCCCTTTTGTCATTTTGGACATCCATCCACCTTAGGCATTCCGGCTTCCGAAGCCCGACCCCTCTGTGGCCGTTTCCGAAAGTTTGTCTCTTTGCCACCATTTCAGAACTTTGTTCGTCTCTAGTTGTTCTGGAACCCGGCACCTCCGTGGCCATTTTCGGGACTCCATCTTAATATTTTTGTTTCTTCCATCGATTTGCCTTAGGAATTTCGGCTTTCGGAGCTCGGCCCCTCCGTGATCGTTTCAGGAAATCCATCCCTCCACCACCATTTGGGAACTTCGTCCGTCCCTGGCTGTTCTAGAACTTGGCACCTCCATGGCCATTTCCCAGATTCCATCTCCCTTTTTCAATTTTTGCCATCCATCTGCCTTAGACATTCTGACTTCTAGAGCCTGACCCCTTCGTGGCCATTTCTGGAACTTTGTCCCTCCACCTCCATCCAGGAACTCTGTCTGTCCCTGGCTGTTCCGGAACTTGGCACTTTCGTGACCATTTTCAAGACTCCATATCCCTTTTTATGTTTCTTCCATCCATTCGCCTTAGGCATTCTAGCTTCTGGAGCCTGGCCTCTTCATGGCCATTTTTGGAAGTTCGTCCCTCCGCCGCTATCCAAGAAATTCGTTCCGAAGCCTGGCACCTCCATGGCCATTTCCCACACTTTGTCTCCCTTTTTCCATTTCTTTCATCCATCCGCATTAGGCATTCCGGCTTCCGGAGCCCGGCCCCTCTGTGGCCATTTTCGAAACTCTGTCCCTCCACCATCGTCTAGGAACTTCATTTGTCCCTAGCTGTTCCAGAACCTGACACCTCTATGGTCGTTACCAAGACTTTATCTCCATTTTTTTCATTTCTTCCATCTGTCTGCCTTAGGCATTCTAACTTCTAGAGACCGGCCCCTCTGTGACCGTTTCTGGAAGTCCATCCCTGCACTGCCGTCTGGGAACTTTGTCTGTCCCTGGCTATTCTAGAACCCAAAACCTCCGTGGCCGTTTCTAGGACCTCGTCTCCCTTTTTCCATTTCTTCCATCCGTTCACCTTAGGAATTCTAGCTTCTAGAGCTTGGCCCCTCCGTGACTGTTTCTGGGACTTTCCTTCTAGAATGTTGTCCCTTCGCCATCGTTCTTCTAGCCTCCCAAGTCCTAGACCCCAAAACTCCACCGCTGAAATTTCGTTTCACCTTGGCTATTCCGAACAACAAATTCCTAACAACTTTCCTACTTCACAACTCCGAGTGCCCCAATGATGACCCACATGATAAAATTGGATCCTCTCCTAAATGGACCTTTCAAATTCCAAATTTGCAGCCAAGAGAAACCATCCAGGTTGTCCTACCTTGTTCGCCCTTTCAAAATAGCATTCCTAAAATAGCATTATGACCTCTTGGGCTCAGACCATCTAAACTCCCTCTAGTAAACTATTAATGGAAATTCACACTAAATATTACGATCTCTTGATGATTCATGGATGGATATAACAAGGATTTTTTAAGATTTGATTAAGATTTTCGTTGATTTGTGTATGAAATCACTTACGACACTTCATGCATGCAAGTTTTGAGAAGCGTATGATGGGTCCGTCGGGAGACCCATTAAGAAAGTTGAACAAGGAGAAGCACGTGGCTCCTATCACGATTCATTTTATGCCCACCTCTCCTCATGGTGTCCATCACTAGGGCTAGCATCAAATGAGGGCTTATGCCAAGGAAGTCAATGACAAATTGCAAGGGGGGCTATCCTACTTTACACCAGATGATGATGATCTTCAAGGGTTGTTCACCCAAATTAGGGGCAACCAATCCATTAATTCTTGTTGTCAATAGACCCATTTGATCCAATGAAGAATGTTGCAAGTCCATCAAGAAGAAGGCAGCTCTAAAGCAATTTCAGCTACAATAAAAGGGAAATCATCTAGAAGACAAAACTGCTATAGTGACTAGCCACTACAAGACAAAATAGAAAAAAGACAAAGATGTATTTTAAATTGTTGAATATTGTGGGATAGGGGAAGCTCTAATGTAATTTAATCTGAGCCACACAATGTAAATCAATCCTAGCATTTCATTTGGGATTTGGAAAACTATAAATAGGTGTCTCCCTCTCATTTGTAAAGGGTTGGAGAGCTATTGTAAGAACATTCTATAGCAATAGAAAGCAGCATTGCATGATCTATGGGTGTTACTTTTTGAGTATGTTCATTATGTGTGCATGGTTCTACCTTCTGAGTTAGTTTTAGTTGTTATTTTCTTGAATGGAAGTGATGATGGTGTTTGTTGTTACATTATTTGATGAGCTTTCAGCCCATACTTTTGGCACTTGTTGATGACAAGCTATTGTGCAAAGTTAGCCTGGGCTTCTTTATTTGATTGCTACAACTTAGTTCCCTTCAATATTCATGATGTGTGTATGCAAATTGAAAATTTGAGTCCTTAGAAGATTGCACTGGTTTTGTGTAACTGTAGGTTTCTTTTGGCCAAGCAAAACCTAGTTGAGGGAGTTTGTCTACTGTAGTAGCCTCCATGATCACTGCTCATTTGTAGTTTCAAATCTAAGAACATTCTCTCTTCCCTACCCTTTTTCCTTTATTTTAATAAGTAACCTTAGGCAAGGTTCATTGCACAATATAAAGCTAAATTTGATGTTGAAATGGAGTTCTAGACTGCTGTTTGAACCTGCAGCAAATTATCAACAACTCTCCCATATTAAGAACTCCATTTGTAGATCCAACTTCCCCACTTTGTAACTCATCTATAAGTCTGCTTTCTGATTCCAACAAATCACATAAATCAACTAAGATATTCCAACCACTGTCAAGACTTGACATCTAAGAGACCTTGGGATAGTGTTCTTCAATCTAATTGTGGAAGATTGTCTTTCAAGAGAGGTGATGCACCTATGCATTACCTGTGTTGAGAAGTGCATAAAAAACACATCAATAGAATAGGCGCTAGAAGGAGGGCATGACATGTTGTGGCTACAAAGCTAAAAGTTGGAAATTGATAAGAGCTCATAGAAGAAATCTAAGATAGAGAGATCTCTTTTAATGCTTAAACATAAAATCAGAAAATTTTGAAGGAAAAAGAAGTCGAGTCAAAATGGAGTAACATGTATGAATTGACATCGCTCAACTACATGCAGATTTAAATAGGAGATTGAAGAGACCATCACATAAATTTGCATTGGTAGATAAGTGTAGGATCCATTGCACTTGCAGGCACAATGAATTGGAGTGTCTAACCTTCTTGATCAGAATTGAAAGAGTCTTGCAAGGACAGATTCCCTTTTGGGAAATATATCAACCTTTAGCCCTTGCAGACCTAGAGGAATAACTGACAACCATGGCAGCCAAGGTGTTTGAGGAGTTGATCCAAGAACATTTGAACAAAAAAGGTGGACCAAGATTGGAGGAGGTGTTGATGTCTACTTGGTGTAGATTTCACAATGCACCTCACTCCAAATTGACTTGCTTGTCATGCATGAACATTATCACTCAAACCCGGTGTTATTTGAATGATTTAGAGCAGCCAAATTTTGATAAGGATGATTCATTCCATGAGGAAAAGAAGCTATCAACATCTGGAGGACAACACATTGTAGATGAACCAGAAAATTCTACACAAACTAGTGCTGGGACAGCAGACACTGAAGCTGAAAATCAACAAGAAGAAAAGGATGATAGCCTTGGGACAACAGAAAATGATGATGAAGGCATAACTGAAATCAGACTATAAGAATTATCCTTTGTCAATGATAGTGACCAAGCATATGAAAATGCAGATTTGGAGGAGTGGGAACAATTATAGGTCGCAACTATTAATTACCAGATTTTTGTTCCAAGTGATGATGAGGACCTACTAGTGGAAAGATATGACCAACTCATCTCTAGATTAGGAAAGGATTGGTCAGAGCTAAAATACCAAGTGGATTTGGAGGTTCTACTACTGCCGAATTGGTGCAAACATAATTCATCGCATTTGGAGTTCACATGTGGACTGTGCCAAGAAGCCATCAAGTAAGTCAAAGAACAATCAAGACAGTCGAGTACACCACTTCTTGTAGTTGCTGGAAGGATGGAATGTGAGGACCAAGAGCCTAAGCCAAGTGACAACTCAGTTGAAGGCAGTCCTCAAGAGGATGTTGGGATAGCAATAGAAGAAGGATAATAGTACAATCTCGAGCTTTCAAGTGATGAAGTAGATCAAACATGAATGTTGTCCACCAGTCATCAAGAATTTCTCCCTCTTCAAGAGCATTTGAGCACCATGGATGATAGGTTTTATGATAAGTCCTTGGAGGGAGATTGCGTAGTGAATTTTGGTCCCCTTGATGAGTTGCCATCAATTGATGACTTCTTTCCATTGGGAGTTTTTACTGCAGAGGTATGCTCATGCCAAGGAAGATCACATTCTAGAAGATGATAGTGATGAAGACATACTCCTTGAGCCTTTGAATGGTGATGCACTAGAGTTTCTTGATTGGGAGAGGGGTTCCTTCTTTGTCTATAGCAATAGTGAGAAAGGGGAAATGAGTGAATGTCATGATGAGATGCATGAAAAACAAAGAGAAGAAGACAAAGGTGGGGGTGCTAAGATAGCTGCCAACATAGATGAAGCACCCTATTGACTACAAGATGCAACCTGGAGTCCTTCCACCATGATCATTTTTTATCCTCCTTCATATTTAGATGGCTGCAATAGGATAGATTTGTACATGTCATCATCCCATGACACTGACCATCATGAAGATAAGTTTGACACTTGGGAAAGGAGATGGGACAACGTGTTGAATTTTTGGGACAACAATCAAGTGGATCCCAAGTTTGCAAAAGATAAACAAGATGAAGTCTATCTTCTCGAAGAAAAAATGATAAGGATTGTCGATCCCACGCAAGACATGGAAGAAGTGTTTGCTGCCTTGTTCTCCCTACCTTATAGGGAATTGATGCCTGAAGTGTTGCACCATCTAGTGCCTCCATCTGAAGCTGCCAATGCAAAGATCGATGATGCAGTGTTCCCTCTCGATTGTCAAATGCTTCCACCTCCATGTGACGACATCCAAGTTCTATCCTTCCTTGCTCCTGTTAATTTTCATAGCTGCACATGTCATTTTTATCATGGGAATGAGGGGAGAAAAATGTGTTTATGGATTAATCATGGGTTTAGCTAACCTCCTCAATTGCTGATTTTCCTTGACCGGGTGACTAAACTTTAGTGCTACAGCATTGAATTTATTTTTTTGGAATATAAGGATAAATCTGCATGTTTGAGAACTATAACAATTTCCCATCTGCTTGTGCACGCATTGTGAAAGACAATGGGCATGAGTGTCAGATTTCCTTGCTTGAACATAGTGCTTTGTAAATATCTCTTTGTACATAGCTCATTTTTGAGTACTGTAGGTTTCCTTTAAATACTTCACTTTCCTACTTTCCTTAGGTTAGTTGGTTTGTTGTCGGTTGCTTGCTTTAGAGTATTTTCTTTTTTGTTTTCTTTTGTTGTCTCTCTTTGGTTAGTTTTGAAGTTTTCTTTTTGTTTTCTTTCATTTTCTTTTGTTTGCTCTCACTTTTTTGTTGCTTTGCTTGGGGTCCCTCTACTTTTGACTTGGCACTTATGTGTGTAGAACAACCATACTTATCTCCTAGGGTTGTTCTATGTATTTCTTCATCAAACTCCAATCAAGTTTTCAGAGTGGATGGTGAGGATATTCTATTAGTATGAAATGATCTAGATGTTTGATTCAAAGTGGATAAGTTGTTGGCTGGTCTGATTCTGAAGTATCCTGGAATCTTATATCTCTCACATATTTTAAGGATCTGACAATCACAGTAGGTCCTTTGTGAAGTCTAGTTAAGTGTAAAATCTAAAATCCTGCTCCAACACCTCTGTGATTCTCAGCTTTGAGCGTGAGCTTCATTGCTTGCGGGTGAAATAAAAGAACTGAAAAGAGAAAAGAAACAAAAGAAAGAAAGAAAAATATTAAAAATCAAAAGAAAAGAAATTCAACTTTTCAGGGGTATACGAATAACTCTATTGGGGCTATGGATTCCCAACCGACAGTAAAGCAATGTTCGAGAGAATCACAACGACAACCTTGTCGGGGCTATGGACACCCGACTAGCAGTGAGGCAATGTCTTAGATGCTTTTGGAGTTAGAATAAACTACATAGCTTAACTTAATGGAGCTTAGGTTCTTGTAGCAACTAAAGGATGGGAATTAACACAATTTCACACATGTGAATTTTCAGCATATTGAAGATTAGGTTGGCTAGTGGTTTTGATCCTTTGTTTGCCCTAGCATGAAGGTTAGAACCAGAGATTTTGGGTTTGTGATTATAGCTTGTCATGGAAATTCTCTAGAGGATTTTCCCAGTGAGTCACCATTTGCTATGCATGTTTTGCACATACGCCTCGTTCGAAACGGGGACCCTCAATTTCATTTTGCCTTACCGGGTCATTTTGCTACTACCTCATTTTGCATGCCCCTCATTTTGGTAACCTATTTGGTCAATGTGCCCTTCAAAGTCTCATTTTTGGCTGACCATATTTTGCCCCTAAAATAAAAAATTGCTAAGTCCTGGGTTTTTCAGGCTTTGCCTCTTCGCTCGCTCGATTTGCTTTTTCCTTCATTTTTGACTTTGGGTTTAAGTTTTCGATGGATTTGGGATATTTTTGTGGTGCCTAAGTGAATTGCCAAAGTTTTGTTAAGTTTTGGGAAGTTGAAAAATTTTCCTTTCGGAACTCCGTCACTCTACCGCCGTCCAGGAACTTCATCCAGCCCTTGCTATCCCAAAACCTGGCACCTCTATGGCCATTTTCAGGATTTTGTCTCCCTTTTTCCATTTTTGAAATCCATCCACCTTAGGCATTCTGGCTTCTAGAGCCCGACCCCTTCATGGCCATTTTCATAAGTCCATCCCTTTAGCATCATCTGGGAACTCTGTCCACCCCTAGTTGTTTCAGAACCCGGCACCTTCGTGGCCATTTTTTGGGACTTTGTCTCCCTTTTTCCATTTCTTCCTTCTATTTTCCTTAGGCATTCTAGCTTTCAGAGCCCGACCCCTTCATGGCCATTTCTGGAACTCTTTCCCTCTATCGCCATCTAAGAACTTCATTTGTGCTTGGCTATTCCAAAACCCGGCACCTCCATGGCCGTTTCCGGGACTCTGTCTCCCTTTTTCTATTTCTTCCATCCGTCTACCTTAGGAATTCGAAATTCTAGAGCTCGACCCTCCGTGGCCATTTCTAAAACTCTGTCCCTTCACAGCCATCTGGGAACTTCATCTGTCCTTGGCTGTTCCAGAACCCAACACCTCCATGGCCATTTTGGGGACTCTGTCTCCCTTTTTCGTTTCTTCCATTCATTCGCCTTTGGCATTCTAGCTTTTGGAGCTCGGCCCCTTCGTGGCCATTTTTAGAAGTTGTCCCTCCACCGTCATTTGGGAACTTCACCCATCGTTGGCTTTTCTAAAACCCAGCACCTCCATGGCCGTTTCTGGGACTTCATCTCCCTTTTTTCGTTTCTTCCATCCACCTTCCTTACACATTTCGGCTTCCAGAGCCCGACCCCTTTGTGGCCATTTCCTGAAGTCCATCCATCCACTGTCATCCGAGAACTTTGTCCATCCCTGGCTGTTCTAGAACTCGACACCTCCGTGGCCATTTTCGGGACTTTGTCTCCCTTTTTCTCTTTCTTCCATCTATCCACCTTAGGCATTTCAGCTTTCGGAGCTCGGCCCCTTCGTGGCCATTTCTAGAAGTCCATCCCTCCACCGCCATCTAGGAACTTTGTTTGTCCTTAGCTATTCCAGAACCTGGCACCTTCATGGCCATTTCCCGGACTCCATCTCCCTTTTTCCATTTCTTCCATCCGTCTGCCTTAGGAATTCTAGCTTCTGGAGCACAGCCCCTCTGTGGTCATTTCTGGAAGTCCGTCTCTCCACCATCATCTAGGAACTTTGTTCATCCCTAGCTCTTTTGGAGCTTGGCCCCTCCGTGGTCATTTCTGGGACTTTCCTTCTGAAATGTTGTCCATTCGCCACTGTCTGAGAACTTTGCTTCCAGATTGCTATCTTTCCATCCACCGTCCTTCTAGCATCCCAAGTCTGAGACCCCATAAGTCCACCCCTAGAATTCCATTTCACCTTGGCTATTCCAAACAACAAATTCCTAATAGCTTTCCCACTTCACAACTCTGGGTGCCCCAATGATGACCTAGATGCCTCTTAATCCAAAAATAGATTTTGACCCACATGCCAAAACTGGATCCTCTCCTACATGGACCTTTCAGTTTCCAAATTTGTAGTTGGGAGAAGCCATTTGGGTTGCCCTACCTTGTTTTCCCTTTCAAAACAACATTCCTAAAATAGCATTCCGACCTCTT
This sequence comes from Sequoiadendron giganteum, assembly GCA_007115665.2. Classification (NCBI taxonomy): domain Eukaryota; kingdom Viridiplantae; phylum Streptophyta; class Pinopsida; order Cupressales; family Cupressaceae; genus Sequoiadendron; species Sequoiadendron giganteum. The sequence continues at coordinate 603,728,222 of CM021101.1, forward strand.
GGGCCCGAACTGTTCGAACTCCATCCAATAAAATATTAATGGAAATTCACACTAAATATTATGATCTTTTGATGATGCATGGATGGATATAAAAAGGATTTTCCAAGATTTGATTAACATTTTCCTTGATTTGTGTATGAAATCACTTACGACACTTCATGCATGCAAGTTTCGAGAAGCCTACGGCGGGTCCATCAGGAGACCCATTAAGAAAGCTGAACAAGGAGAAGCACGTGGATCCTATCACCATTTATTTTATACACACCTCTCCTTGTGGTTCCCATCAATATATCTAGCATTAGACGAGGGCCTATGCCAAGGAAGTCAATGAGAAAATGCAAGGGCAGCTATCCTACTTTTCACCAGATGATGATAAACCCAAATTAGGGGCAATCAATCCATTGATGCGAGTTGTCGACCAACCCATTTGATCCAATGAAGAATTTTATAATTCCATCAGGAAGAAGGCATCTCTCAGGTAGTTTCAGCTATAGTAAAAGGGAAACCAGTTAGAAGACAAAACTGCTATAGTGACTGGCCACTACAAGACAAAATAGGAAAAAGACAAATATGTATTTTAAGTTGCTTAATATTGTGGGGTAGGTGAAGCTCTAATGTAATTAAATCTGGTCCACACAATGTAAATCAATCCTAGCCATTAATTTGGGCTTTGGAAACCTATAAATAGGGATTTCCCCCTCATTTGTAAAGGGTTGGAGAGTTGTAAAAAAATTCTGCAACAATAGAAAGCAACATTGCATGATTTATGGGTGTTACTTTTTGAGTTTGTTCATTATGTGTGCATGGTTCTACCTTCCAAGTTAGTTTTAGTTGTTAGTTTCTTGAATGGAAGTGATGATTGTGTTTGTTGTTACAGTATTTAATGAGCTTTCAGCCCATACTTTTGGCACTTGTTGATGACAAGCTGTTGTGCAAAGTTAGCCTGGGCTTCTTTATTTGATTGTTGTAACTTAGTTCACTTGCATTTTCATGATGTGTGTATGCAAACTGAAAATTTGCAGTCCTTAGAAGATTGAACTAGTTTTGTGTAACTGTAGGTTTCTCTTGGCAAAGCAAAACCCATTTTTGGGAGTTTTTGTACTGTAGCAACCTCCATGATCACTGTTCATTCATAGTTTTAGATCCAGGAACCTTCTCTCTTGCCTACCCTTTTTCAATTGTTTTAATAAGTAACCTTATGCAAGGTTCATTGCACATTATAAAGATAAATTTGATGTTGAAATGGAGTTCTAGACTACTATTTGAACTTGCAGCAAATTCTCAGCAACTCTCCCATCTTAAGAACTCCATTTGTAGATCCAACTTCCCCACTTTGTAACTCATCCATATGTCCATCTTGTGATTCCAAAAAATCACATGAATCAACTGAGATATTCCAAGCACTATCAAGACTTGACATCCAAGAGACCTTGGGATAGTGTTCTGCAATCTGATTGTGGAATATTTTCTTTCAAGAGAGGCGATGCACCTACACATTACCTGTGTTGAGAAATGCATAAAAAACACATCAAAAATAGCTATAGCAAGAAATAAGGTGCTCACCATCCCAAGCATGAATTCTCTCATCCTACATCATATAAATTCACAAAGATAATAATTCATACAAAAGGAAGCCACACAAACTATCATAATGAAGTATAAGTCCTACCTCCAACCGATATCCCAAACATAAACACTTAATCCAAAGGTATCAATATGCACCTATAAATATCAAGATACACTAATCCTATCTGAAATAAAACCCACAAAAAGTGCTAATACATCCAAATATGCATACCTCCAAGGTATACAAAACATAGTAAACTCATTCCATCAACATATGCACCCATAAACCACAATCACAAGCTCCATGTGTAAACGTGTCAATGAAGAACTTACAAATCTAAGAATTCCCACTACCTGGGTAATACAGATTTAAAAATGATTAAGGTATACTAAGTATACCAATAGGATCACATAGAAGGTGTAAGCATCATTTTTTACCAAACAACATCCACAATGATATGGAAAACATGTAAACTAATAACCTATAAGAACAACTCTCACTCATAGATCTCCCATGTTCTCCACACACAACAAATAAAAGAGATAAAGGAAACTCCATGTCATCACCCAATAAAATAAGTGAAAAAATATGACCACAAATTGGTGTCCATAATAGCTCCAACCAAACCTAAAAACTAATGTAATCTGAAACCAAACATCTAGGAAGATAATCAAGACCAAAGAGAGAAAAACTCCACATCAGACACCTGTAGAAAGTCCATATACATCCACCTCTAAATGCCAATTATGTCAAGTATGATCTCCTCCAAAACATCCCAATAAAAAATCCATAACACCCAAATTTTTAATCAAAAAGATCAAACATAACATATATAATGTAATCATGATGGATGTAAGCCTCTCAAAGTAAGAATACCAAATTCAATGTAGAAATTCCTAAAGAAGGAAATCAACCCAATACATATCCTAAACTCAAAATCAATGAATAATCTCACAATTCATAAGGAGATAAAAATGAAAACACTCCTCAAATTAACCCTCCAAAACCAAATATCCATAGCTCAAGATCCATATGCATGAGAATGCAAAGAATAAACATAATAAACCTCATTGAAATAATGGGAAGTACCTCTCAAATAAACCAGTAAGTAGACCAATAGTGGGGAATGAGAATGCTCCTCCATGATATACAAGTCATCATGACTCATATTTGAAAACTCTCCTCATCGGTCCATGTTGGATTCATGTCCAACCAAGGTCTAGGCTCCTTGGAATTCCACTAAACTTTAATTAATTAAAAAAAAATCATCTTTCTTCTATTACACTTTTATATGAATAATTTATGGGTTAAAAAGTTACAATTAATTAATTTCTACCACAATAATTTCCATGTAACCTACATCATTATTTACAGGCATATCTTGACATAGATTTCATATCAATATGTGTTGCAAATATGCTTCTACTATTTTCATTGATGTCCACAATGTTGCAAGTATGTGTAGTTGGTGTTCTCATTGGTGTCAAATGTATGTGAAGGAGTTTGTTGCAAGGATGTGTAGTTGGTATTGAGTTGATGTTGTCCTTGATGATGCACTGATTAGTTTCATTGTGTTATCCTTAGTAGGCTACTAGTGTCAACCTCTAGTTTTTCTTTGATAAGCTTCAGAATATGGATGTATGGTTGAGTTGCAATGTTGCAGTTGGCTTGGTGGTGATGAGGAAGTTCTGAAGTTATTTATGATGTATTCCTAGTGCTTGGTTTCCAAGTGATTTTGAGAAACTTTGAATAAAAAAATGAAATAGTGTGTAGGAGTCGTGTTTTGTGTTACAGAGTAGTGTTCTACTTTTTCTTTGCATTTCTTTTAGGTTGAAGATATGCTTGTACAGTTCATATGTGTTGATCAAATATGTTTAGAGGTTTTATATAGTAGAATTTGGCATCCTTTTAATCATTGTGTAGAGGAAGTTGTGTTCGCCAATGTGAACTATATAATGTAAAGGTGCCTAGGAGAAATTTTTATACTCCACATTTCTTTGTAGAGTGGTTTTAGGTCTTATGGATCTGGAAGGGTGTTGATAATGTTCATATCTTTCTTCAGTTCAATTTTTTCAAGGTTTGGTGCTTTGGAAGATAGTTTCTTGAGTTGTAGTGTATGACAAAGTTTTCTAAATGTGCTATGTGTGTACATTATTCAGGAAAATGTTTTTTTGAAGGAATTTATTGGATTTCAAGATGTTTGTGGAATTTTATAGATTGTGTTCAAGCATGGTGTGTGGTATATGATACATCTTTGGATTTAAGGAAACATGTACTTAAGTATTAATGGTGTGAACATAGGTTTGAACGACCTTGAGTGTTTACACTAATTATGAACATTATTTTTTGTTTTTGAAAGTGTTGCATGACATGTATGAGTGGATTTTTGTCCTACCTAAGGTGCATTGTGGTCTGCCTTTATTCTTTTCAACTTTAAGAATTTTTTGGTGCTAACCTAATTTTAAATTGCATGGTTGACGTGTATAGAAAAACTTGGAGAATATTTTCAAGGTTGAAGTTTGTATAAATAAGTGTTGAGTATTTGAGGGGTGATGAAATAGATGTGAGAGATCTGAGTGATTTGAATTGTGAATTTGTAGGGTGCAAATTTGTGAATTGTAGTGTGATTTTCATGTGTTACATTACTGGATGTAGTGAGCACAAGGTGTCTACAATTCTCTAGTGAGACTCTGAAGGTGTTGGTGATGCTATGGTGGATTTTTTTCTTGCATTGAGATGGTTTTATCATTGTAACACCATTCTATATATTATTTTCTATTGTGGAAGCAAGCCTTTGATAATGAGCCTTCATTTTGGGGAATGAGCCCTCTAATATGGAGCCCTATTATATTCAATGTTGATATTACTTTATATTATGAGCTAATAGTCATCATTGTTTTTCCCTTTGGTTTTCCACGTAACTCTGGTGTTTCTTTATCTATGGTGTTGATTTATTTTTTTTGTTATTTGTCTTCTGATAAATCATTCTAACAAATTAAGGGTTAATTGAACTAATGTGGATCTAAATATTTGTTAGGGTTTTTAAGTTTTAAGATATGATTGGTTCACCCCCATCTATCAATTTTCTTTTGAATTCAACCATTGGTATCAGAGCAAGGTTCCTTGGAAGAAAGATTAATCACTTGAGGTAGATCTATGATGAAACTCAAGAAACATGTTCCTCTATTTGGTAGATCATGTTATGAATTCTGGAAGACAAGGATATAAGGCTTTCTAGTTTATCTTGGATTTTAAATCTAGAAGTTTTTTGAGAGAGGATATACTATTCTTATAAATTTTCCAATTATTGATGATGAGATTAAGGACTATGATAAAATGGTAAATCAAGGTATGCTCTCCTAAGTGGTCTTTCTAGATTTGAATTAGTGAAAGTTATAAATTTGAAAACAACTAGAGAAATTTGGGTAAAGTTAGAAAGAATTTATGAAGGGGATGATAAGGTAAAGAACGCTATGCTGCATAATTTGAAGATCATGTTTGAGACCTTGTGAATGTTTGAAGATGAAAATATGACAAGATACTCACTGAAGGTAGATGAAGTTGTCAACAACATCAAAGGTCTTGGTGGAGAACTAAAAGAAGTGGCGAAGAGGGTAGTCAAAACTCTTCCTAAATCTTATAATCATAAAAATTTTGATATTGAAGAATTAAAAAAATTGAACCAATAGACTAGATATCAGTTGTTTGGTTCTTTAACTGCTTTTGAAATGAGAGAATTTGGCACAAGTATTGAAAATTTTGAGATGATTTTTAAGTTTGCAAAATCAAAGAAGACTATGGAATCAAATTAGGCGGATCTTGATGATGTGGAAGCTAAATTTGTGAGAAGAATGAAAAATGGTACTAGAAAGTATAAAGGTAAGTTTCCTTCCAAATATTTTAGTTTTTGAAAGATAGGTCATCATGTTTCATGATATCCAAATAAATATTTGAATGACCAAAATAGGAAGAAAAAAAAATATGATTAAGAAAATTTATTATGTTAGAGAATATACAAGTATATTCGATGATGAGTATGATTATGGCGATGATGAGGATGGTGAATTCTCGTTCATGGATTTAAAAGATGAAACTAATTCTGATAACTATGAGAGATGTGTGAAGGAAAATGCTTTGAAAGCAAGGGCTAATGCTGAAAGACCCTTGGTCTTTGATTTTCATGCTAGATAGGAGAAGAACTACTAGATCATTGACAATGGATGCTCTAATCATATGACTAATTATAAGAGTAATTTTTTTAAACTTTGAAAAATATGGAGTACTTGTTAGGTTTGGTGATGATACATCTGCTAAGATATGTGGAAAAGGTCCAATCAGCTTTGATTGAAAGAATATTACTGATAATGTTTTTTATGTTTAGGGTTTAATACATAACCTCGTGAGTGCTAGAAAAATGTGTATCAAATGATAAAATCTAGGATGATGGCTATGAGATTAAAAAAGGCTCTAAAACTATGATTGCTACTAGAAGAAGGACAGATGGAGATTTCCATTAGCTCAAAGCTGTTGATGGTTATTTTTTCATGACTTAGATCAATGAGAGTTGGCTATGAAATAGAAGAATGTCACATAAATTTTAATATCTTAGTAAGGATAAGTTTAGTTCAATTTGTGAGAGATCTACCAAAGCTTACAAAGCCTATCAATGTTGTCTATAATGAATGTCAAGTTGGAAAGCAAGCAAGAAGAAGTTTTAAAGTCAAAGAACAATCTTCTACTAGACTATTAGAATTAGTACATAGAGACCTTTCTAGTCCTACTAGAGTAAGATGTCTTCAAGGTGACACTTATTTCATGTTACTGATTGATAATTATTCTACAATGACATGGGTTACTTTTCTCAATGAAATTAGAAGCTCTAGATAAGTTTAAATATTTTGATGTTATGGTTGAGAATGAAATGAATATGAAAATCAAATGATTGAGATATGATAGATGTAGGGATTTCACCTCCAATGATTTCAATATATTTTGTGACAATCACAAAATAAAGAGGCATTTATCTTACCCTAGGTGATCCCATAATAGTGGGTTACACTTTTTGGCCAAACTTGACATTGAACTAAATTTTTTTAAGTAAATCTCCACTTTTAGACACCTATAGTTGCTAAACCATGAGGAATTTAAAGATTATGAAAGCTAGTGATTTCTTACATTTTTATATAGATTCTAAATATTTATTTTTAAAAAAATTTGGAATCAAATTACATTTATTTCTCCATCTCCTTCTATAACTAATTTTTAATAGTAAACAACATTTTAAAAGAGATGTTTACTATATAACACAACTTTTTTTCTATGAAGGGTACAATTCTAACTTTTTAAAATTTAGATTTGTTACTATGATATCTAGATCCTTCATTTTTTTTTCATAATATTTTATTGAATACGTTTTTCTTAATTAAGTTTTGAAGTCAAACCAATTTCAATATAGACATAGGTGTATTGTATAACACATAAACTTTTTATATTTACCAAAATTATTTATTTTTGTTGGATCAAAGACATAAATAACAAGCACCTAGATATTTTTCCGATTTTTTTAATAATCTACTATTTTTTACATGTGCAGAATAGAGAGCTTGAATTTCAGTGAAAAACCTACATTCAAAAGAAGTAAAAATAAATATAATATTCAAATTAAATATATTTAAGGTTATAATATTTGGGAAGCTTATAATATGGACTACATACTTATGAAATATAAATTTTAAATGAATTTATTTGAACCCCCAAAAGGTAAAAAAAAGTGTTTTCTAATCAACATTTTGATAGGTGTGGAGAAGACTCCATTATAGGTATGGTTTAAAACTAGCGGGGTTCTATCGAAAGTGGTTTGATCCAAGGGGATTTGATCAAAAAATATTCAATTAGAATCATTGAAATGAAAACTTCCAATTCTTAAATCATTATATTTTCCAAAAATATGTGATTTCAAAAAAAATTAGGATGTCTCAAAAAGTGTAACCCACTATTCTAGTAGCACCCCCCAAGGACTCCTTCGCAAAATGGAGTGGTTGAAAGAAAGAATAGGGCTATTCAAGAAGCTGCAAGGACAATGATGAAAGAAGAAAATCTATGAGAATTATACTAGAGAGAAGCAATTCGTACATATTTTTACATACTTAACAAAGTACAACTAAAAGAAAATAGCACAAATACTCCTTATGAGCTATGGTATGGAAGGATTCCTAATATTAAATATTTCAAAGTTTTTGGAAGAAAATTCTGTATCGAAAGATACAAAGAAAACTTAGTAATGTTTGATGCAATATTTGATGAAGGTATCTTCATTAGATATTCTACTAGAAGTAAAGCTTACCAATGCTACAACAAGAGGCTAATAAATATTGTTGAGAGTGCAAGTGTCAAATTTGATGAAGACCTACAAAATAATTTAGTGGTAATATATGGATATAAATAAAATGAGTCTACTTGCAGAGAAGAAGAAAGAGATAATGAAAAAGAAGTGCAGATTGAAGAGGAAGAAGCTCTAAAAAGATTCTTAAAACTCCTAAGTATGTTTATAAGTATCATTCAAAAGAATATGTCATTGGTGATAAGATAAAAATTTGTAATGACAAGAAGAAAAGCTGCTAAAGAACAAGTAAATCTATGTTTAATCTCTAAAGTTGAACCCAAAATAGTTATTGAAGCATGCAAGGATGAGTATAGAATCAAGGATATGGAAGAAGAAACAATGCAGATAAAAAAGGAAGTGATTGGAACTAAGTGGGTATTTAGGAACAAAGTGAATGAGAGTGGAGAAGTGGTAAGAAACAAGGCATGTGTTGTGTGTAAAGGTTACTCATAAGTACAAGGAATAGACTTTGAGGAAATATTTTCTCTAGTGGTAAGAATGTAAGCTACTAGGATATGTTTGACTTTTACAACACATAAGGATTTCAAATTTTATCAAATGGATGTGAAGTCTTCTTTCTTGAATCAAGAATTGAAAGAAGAGGTATACATAGAACAACCAGAAGGATCTTAGTTATCAGATAAACCAGATATGGCTACAGATTGAAAAAGGAATTATATAGATTGAAGCAATGTCGCATAGCTTAGTATGCAAGGTTAGAATGTACTTATAAAAAAAAGGATTTAATAAAAGTATTATAGATAGGAATATTTACTTCAAAGTTGAAAAATATCATATCTTGATTGTGGTTGTGTATGTTGATGATATTATTTTTGGAGGAAATGTAGTTATGTGTAAGATATTTTCAAACAAGATGTAAAAAGAGTTTGAAATGTCTATGTTTGGGGAGATGAATTTCTTACTTGGGGTACAAATCAGTCAGATAGATAAAGGTATTTTCATTTCATTATCAAATTATGTCAAGGAAATATTGAAGACTTTAGGAATGAAATATTATAATCTCAAATTTAACCCTATGGTTCCTGGTTTCAAGATGAGAAAAATTGAAAAATCTCCTAAGGCTGATCAAAGAAAGTATAGATCAATGATTGGAGGACTACTATATCTAACTACTACTATAGAAAATATCATGAATGTAGTTTGTCTTGTGGCTAGATTTCAAGAAGATCCTAGAGAGTCACATGTTGCAATAGTGAATAGGATATTTAGGTACTTCAAGGGAAATTTAGACAATGGCTTGTCGTATCCAAATAATACTAAATTTACTTTAACTACTTACATAGATGAAGATTGGGCTAGTTGTGTAGATGAAAAAAAAAATACAATTGGTGGTGCATTATTTCTTTTATGTATATTGGTGTCATGGCTTAGCAAGAAACAATATACAATGTATTTATCTACTGTAGAGGTAGAGTAAATTGCACAAACATGTTGCCACACACAAGTATTATGGATGAGGAAAATATTAAAGGATATTAGTGTAGACACCAAATATTGTCCTAGGCCTATGACCCTTTAACTTCTGCATAATTCTTACATCTTCATTTCTCATAATTAAAGAATGTTAATTATTTAATTATTTTATAAAGTCATATGTCCTCTATTAATTATTTAATTAATTTATTCTTACCATTTATTATTTCTTGATTAAGGAAATAAATATTATTTATTTAATTACATCGCTAATTAAATCTATCTTTTATTAAATAATAATTTTACATTATTTAATTAATTTCTATCATACTTTCAACTATAATTAAATAATCACAAGCCACCACTTGTAGCAAAGTTGGTTGGGGCTTGGGGTTTGCATTCCTCGAGGTCACAAGTTTGACTCTACTTCATAGTGGGCAAGGTATGGGTCAGTAAAAATTGTGTGCCAATTCCTGCTTCGCTGACCCATAGTATAGGAGTGGACTTTGCCACAAACATTTTTTCTTTGTAGTGGGAAAGGTATGGGTCAATAAAAATCATGTGCCAGTTCCTGCTTCATTGACCTGAGGTATAGGAATGAAATTTTCCATAAACATTTTAGCCACCACTTGTAGTGGATTTGGTTGGGGCTTGGGTTTTGCATTCCTCAAGGTCACAAGTTTGATTCTACTTTGTAATGGGAAAGGTATGGGTCAGTAAAAATTGTGTGCCAGTTCCTACTCTACTGACCCGGGGTATCAGAATGTACTTTGCCAAAAACATTTATCCACCACTTGTAGTGGAGTTAGTTGGGTTTTGGGTTTTTCATTCCTTGAGGTCACATGTTTGACTCTGCTTTGTAGTGGGAAAGGTATGGGTCAGTAAAAATCATGTGCTAGTTCTTGCTCCACTGACCTAGGGTATAGGAATGGAATTTTCCATAAAATAATTAGCCACCACTTGTATCGAAGTTGTCTAGGGCTTGGGGTTTTCATTCCTTGAGGTCATAGGTTCGAATCCACTTTGTAGTGGGCAAGGTATGGGTGAGTAAAAATCATGTGCCAGTTCCTGCTTCGCTGAACCAAGGTATAGGAATGGACTTTTCCACAAACATAGCCACCACTTGTAGCAGAGTTGGCTAGGGCTTGGGGTTTGAATTCCTTGAGGTCATAGGTTCAACTCCACTTCATAGTAGGCAAGGTATGGTTCACTAAAAATCATGTGCCAGTTCCTACTCCACTGACCCGGGGTATAGGAATGGAATTTTCCATAAAAAATTTAAGCTACCACTTGTAGCGGAGTTGGCTGGGGCTTGGGGTTTGCATTCCTCAAGGTCACAGGTTTGAATCCACTTTGTAGTGGGAAAGGTATGAGTCACTAAAAATTGTGTGCCAGTTCTTGCTCCGCTAACCTGGGGTATAGGAATGGACTTTGCCACAAACATTTAGTGGGCAAGTTATGGGTTAGTAAAAATTGTGTGCCAGTTCCTGCTCCACTGATCTAGGGTATAGGAATGGAATTTTTCACAAACATTTTAGCCACCACTTGTAGCAGAGTTGGCTAAGGCTTGGGGTTTTCATTCCTCGAGGTCATAGGTCCGACTCCACTTCGTAGTGGGAAAAGTATGGGTCAATAAAAATCATGTGCCAGTTCGTGCTCCACTAACTTGGGGTATACAAATGGACTTTTACACAAAAATTTAAGCCACAACTTGTAGCAGAGTTGTCTAGGGCTTAGGGTCCTCAAGGTCATAGGTTTGACTCCATTTCGTAGTGGGAAAGGTATGGGTCAATAAAAATTGTGTGCGAGTTCCTACTCCATTGACCTAGGGTATAGGAATGGACTTTGCCACAAACATTGAGCCACAACTTGTAGCGGAGTTGGCTGGGGCTTGGGGTTTGCATTCATCAAGGTCATAGGTTTGACTCTACTTCATAGTGGGCAAGGTATGGGTTAGTAAAAATCATGTGCCAGTTCCTACTCCGCTAACCCGGGGTATACGAATGGAATTTTCCACAAACATTCTACACATTATAAGGCCTCAAGTAAAAAGGGTAATCTATCCCTCTCAATTTCTATTAATCTTCATTTCAAACATCATGGATTTTTTGGAAGATGTTGAAACTGTTGAGAAATTGATTAGAAAGGTTCTTAATGAAGATTTTATGCAATGGGATGTTTTTAATAAAGCATGTCAAGTTTATGATTTGTGGAAAGGTCACAGGTATGTGGGTGGCTTGTTTCCCAAACATTATCTTCTCCATCAGTCAACATACCAAAATATTTTTATTGCAATAGTAAAATCTTTGTCTTTGCAAGATTCAACTCTCATGTTGGTAACACTTAGAAGATATTCAAGAGAACTTGAGGATGGGGTTGCAGAAAGAACAAGGGAAAAAGTACAAACAATTATGGCCCTGCTAATGCATGAGCACGAACCTCCATAGATTCAATCTAACATAGTAGATCAAGATCAGCTTCAGGTAAATCTAGAATCGGTTGGCCATCAGCAACAACTTGCGGTTCATCAAGATCATCAAAATCTTGTTGTGCACAGTCAAAATCAGTTTAGGAACACAATTCAAGCCAATGCACATGGATTAGGGAGCTCTTTGACAGTAGGCAATCGACAGGAAAAATAATTGGGTTATCCTTCATTAAACTTTAATGAGTTTCCACTTGAAGAATATGGTGGGAATTCAGATTTTCAAATGTGGGCACATGCACAAACACAAGGTGGACAAAATTTAGAGCCTTGTGAATTATCAAGGGATAATTCATATCAACATTGGGCAGGTCATGCTCAAAATCATGGTGGTAAATTTTTTTATTCAACTTGGGTTTCATCTAATCCTTGTAATGTGGAAATTCCAAATTTCATGGAAACTGAGTAGTAAGAAAGGGTTCTTTCAAGCTTTGAATTAAACTTAAGAGTAGTTTGTTATTAATTTTACTGTTACATGATGTAGTATGAAGTAGCCTGATTTTGTAAATTATAGGCTTGACAGAGGCTATAGTATGATTTTGATCATGAAACAATAAGTTTCAATTTTTGTGAATGTTTTCATACATATTTCTATAAGAGTAGGAAGCATGTGAGAGGGGTAGTATTAACAAAAGACTTATTGTATATATTTTATCTATCAATAAATATATATAGGCATTATGCCTTTTGCTTAAAAAAATAATAATTAAATAATCACTTTAAATATTTAATTATTCCTTAGCCTTTTCTCCCTGTAATTAAATAAATATTTATTTATTTAATTCAATCTCAAAATCTTGAATGTTGAATTAAATTATTATTTAATTCATATAAATATTTATCCATAGAATATTCCTCTATAATTAGATAATGTCTTTATTATCTAATTAGTCATTTATCACTTAAGTGTAGATCTAATTTGATCATTCAGTTATCTAGTGATTTAATATCTATTTGTCTCTAATGAACAAACTTTATGTCTTAATCAGTCAATTATCTAGATTTATTCTTATCTCCTACGTGAAAACCTTTATTAATTAATCAATTTTATTTAATTAATTTATTTATTCTCACCTTCTATCTATTTCAATACTTATCAATTACATGCAATCTTTATTCTTCAGTCTCAACTACTTTCCACTAAAGATTAAATTATTATTTAATTTAATCCCCCACCATTTATTCTTTTTCACTCACACTAATTTAACCCTAAACCTAATGCTTGTCACATTTTTAAATCTCAATCATAAAATTATCTTTCAATCTGAGCCTACCATTCGAAAATCAAGTTTCTATAAATTGGCTTTACCTTCATCACTATTATTCCTCCCAAAATCTTATGACTTTTTGGAAGAAAATTTAAGAAATCTTCAATATTTTTCTAATCATTATCAGTAGGTCATGCTCGCATACTTAAGATAAATCTAAGGGCACCTATTCCACAAAAAAATGAAGAAGTGCAATGAAGGTGATTCATGGAATGGATGAGAATTTGGTGAGATCTCTCTTTTGTTTATGCTTTAATTCTATTCTTATTTATTGTTAGCTTAGTTTTAGTTTAATTTTACACTTGTATTGCTAACCCATGAATTTTCCATGTGCTACATTTGGTGAGCTTGACGTGAAGGAAATATTTTCTACAATTTGATACAAATTTATTTATTTTGTAGGTTTTTCATATGCATTCAACACAATCACCATCCTGTATGCCACAATTGATTTTTCTGCATCACATCTACTCATTCTCGTGCATCGCATCTATCATTCTACGATGCAATTTTCTGGTTCTAGTTTTTTTGTTTTTAGATTTTTTTAGTTTTATCCATTTTTAGTTTAGTAGGTTAGGATTTTCTAGTTATTGACAATCTATTGAGAATGTGTGGCAAGAGGAATTTAATGTTTATGTTGCAGCTTCATTTGGCCAAGATCTAGAAGCTATAACTCTCATTCGTCAAAGGCTAAAATTTAAACTTCTAATGAATCGAATGTAGGATGCTTGTGAAAGAATTGATTTTGAAACTAATTTTTTGATTAGCTTAGATCATATTTTGTTTGGTGTTTAAAATAAACAATTTTCTATTGTTCTTGCTTTGTTTATATTAGAACCCGATTAAATAACAAAAGTGTCCTCTCCCCTTGCACACTTATGCAATCCTTGGTTTAAGAGAAAATGTTATTAACTCTATATCTAGGCCTACCTTGGTGGGAAAAATTACTCACCCTAAGGTGACTAAAACTAACAATGAGCTAAATCCAAGCTACTCCCAACCTGTATACAAATGTGAATGCTACCAAAAAACTTAGCATTATAGGTGAAGATGTGTTATACATACAACTTAATCTTGCCTCGTGTATAGCCACCTGAATGGGCTCCCTTATTAAAATCCATTTTTTTTAGATTACCAAAATGCCCTATTTGCTAGTACAGGAGGGCAGACCTTCAAATCCATCCCATATACTTGCGGTTCTTAGCAAAGGTGAAGAGCTTGTCATGGGAGATTCATGAGAACTCAAATCTTGGATGACCTGAGAAGTGAGTGTCATGGAGGGGAGAAAGTGTGGTCAAGCTTCTAATCATTTACTCTAAATAAGTGTAACTAGAGAAATCCAAGTAGAAATTCAGTAGATATTGCCCTTTCCAAACCATAGGATTGTACTTGTCTGATTTCTATTGAATTTTTTCACATTGAAACCATAACAAAAAAAAAGTGTCTTCTGACTATCTTATGTTTTTCCAAAATTTGATCAAAATCAAATTGAAACAAACCTACAAAATTTTCCAAAATTACACAAAAACTAGACCCTATTTCCCATAAACCAAATCTACTAGTATGAACCACAATTGCTTGTCATAGACTACATCTACTAAATCTGAACCACAATTTTGTATTATAAACTACATTTGCTAATATAAATTGTAACCTCCTATCAAATGATGCATCTGATACTAAAAACTGCAACTGTCTATCAAATGAAACATCTACAAAATTTGAACCACAATTGCCTAACAATCAAAACAATGAATTTCACCATCATATCTTGACATCAAGTAGTCAAAACCAGTCTTTGATTATCCTTTCACAATGATCTCTGAATAGAAACCAAAAATATTTTCTCACACTTTTCATCATTGGATCTTTTAGTATCATTTATCCATAGCAATAGACATATTAGTTGCACATCCTAGACACATTTGAAGAGTCTTCATAATCCTTAGATCAATAAAACATTTGGAATAGTCACCTTTGTAGATTCTAAAATAGACCAAATTTCCATGCTTTGGATAAACCTTTCCTTCAAGGAAAATTGTCATAGAACCAAGTCATTTATCCTACTAGTTATCTTTTTTAATTTTTGTGATTCTTTTCCAACTCATCAGTCTGGTTTGGGAACTCACATTGTCTCTTACAAAAGGTCCTTTGACCAGCTAAATTGAGCCTTGAATAAACTTTGCATGGTTGGTAACCTCTTCTCAAATCTTCCAAAAGTTGATCACTTTACCATACCTAAACATACTCATTTTAGAACATTATCAGTTTAGACATTAATCAAGCATTCAACAACCCTTTTTTTTCCAAAAAAGACCAAAAACATAGTTGCATTAGCATTAATTTCTTATATAAAAAAAAAATCCAAAAAACATAGACTAAAATCATATCATTCATAGGCGTAGTTTTGCATAATCCTCATTTTGGAACATATCTTACATGGTCAAAACAAGGTCCATAAAGAAACAAAGAGAAATGGATGATCCACAAGATTACATCAATCTATTTTCAAACCCACGATTAGGGAAATCTAGACCTCATAAAGACTTAATCAAAAAAAAAATCACTGGATACCCACAAGGATACATTCTAGTTGAAGACATAGACGTTGATGTCCAAGATCTAGAATTTTCATCTTTTGTAGATGAATGTTTGGAAAATGATCCTCAACAATACTTAGAAAAACTATTAGTACAACATGCCACATTACCTACTGGATTTGACATCCACACATTGAGAACTTCATTTATTCAAGGGACAAACACGATGACATATAGTGCCTCTATACCTGAAGTAACTGCAACTAGACCATATGGAATACCTACCCAATCTGCAACAATAGTACATATAACACCATTTGGTACATCGAGCATGACACAAGGCCTCAATTTTTTTGCAGGAGCATCATCCTTAAATCCCTTTGGCACCAATAATGAAATAAAAAGGCCTATATTTAGCCAATATACATCAAATGCTATACCAAACATCAACGCCACTAGTGCTATTCCACAAGTAGAGGTTTCAAAAAATAGGGTACATACCTACATTGAATCAAAATCCACCTATCATACCAACATGGAACCAAAAGCCATCACAAAACATTGGATTTCAGAGCACTTACATAGACCCCAACAATGCAATCAACACACCATTGACACAAGTAGATATTCTTAAAAACACAAATGGAAGCCCTACAACAACAAATGGACAACATGACAATGTCTACCAAAAGGAATTTTTCAGCAAAATAATTATGTACATTTCCCTTTGAAAAAGCTTTGTACATGAAACCCTTCCCACGGGGATATGTTATACCTAACTTGCCTAAGTATAATGGGAAGCTTAATCCTCTTGGACATATAAGTAAATGTTCCACAACCTGCATGGACATTGCATATGATCCCATGTGTCTTATGGGAATAAAACTTGAATGTTTTTCTAAACTTCCATTTGGCATAAGGTCATGGGATGAACTTGATGAAAATTTTGTAGAACATTTCGCCTTTAACATTGACAAAAAAATTAAAATAGCATCCCTATGTCACATCATTCAAGAGGAGGGAGAAAAAAATATCACCTTCTTCTAGAGATGGAGGAATCTAGTTAGTCGATGCCCTTTTGAAATGCTGAGAAAACAAAATGTCACTATATTTCTAGAAAACCTTAATCCAAAATTGAGAAGTGACTTAAGAGTACACTGTTGTACTTATTTTGTGTAACTAGTATAAAAATGAATCATAATTGAAAAGGCTCTCCTTGAAAAAGGGGAAATCAAGATGTCAAACATAAATCCAAATGTTCAAAATTCCCCTGATGATAGAAATAAATTTTGGTCCCAAAACAAGAATGTGATTAACGGTGGAGTTGTCGATGCTAAAGCCTTATGTAGAGGACCAATCATTACATTTAGAGGACACAATCCCTCTAATGACACACCCAACAATTCCAATCAAACTACCAATCTTGTACAAAACACATAACAACAATGAATGTAAAGGAGGTTTCCAAAACACAAGTTCAATCCCCTAGGGGAACCGATCGAGTCAGTCTTCAAAGAATTGATAAAACATAAATTAATACAACTTATTGAGCCAAAATAATATGATCCTTGACAATTAAACCCGCTTGGTGGGATGACAATGCCTTTTGTGGTTTCCACCAAACTAAGCAACACAGTCTACCACAATGTCAACAACTGAAGAAAATTATACAAGATCTCATGGAAAATGGAACCATTGAAGTTAATGGATAGAACCAAACCACAAACAATGATCTCAAGGTCTTTACTGATCCACTACATGACCATTGAAAAGGAAAATCCTTTGGTTCAGGGAATAAGACCAATAATTCAGCCAACTATACTAATGCCAAGTATGACTATAGCCACAACATAATCATATATCACATTTGAGCTGCCTATGAACATGTTAATACTATTACCAAAAATAAAAGTCTTCAATGTGTTGTTAACAGTCATCGAACTAAGATAACCATCCAAGGTCCTCACAATCCTTGAAGTCTCTGTATAATTTACCTGAATAGTTGGGGAAGACCCCAACACAAATTTATATCCTAGAATTGTTGACTATATCACCTGATCATCAAGCTATCTTAGACAAAGCTTTACAAAGTACTATTGTCCCTACCAACCTAGATTTCAATCATTTCCAAGAGATGATAGGCTACCTAACCAAATCTGATAATTCTACCTTCTTTGAACAAGATTATTCAACTGAGAAGACAAACCATAATGACCCATTACACCTCAAAGTTATTGTGCATAAAACTAAAGTTAGACAAGTCTTGGTAGATGGAGGAGCTGGGTTTAATCTTTGCACCTTTAAATTGGTTAAGGCATTAGGTTTCTCAGAGGAATGTGTAGAAACTAATAAGAGCATCATCATTATGGAATATGATGATGAAGAATGATCATTTAAGGAGTTGTAATTCTTCCCATTAGAACTGGTCTTGTGGTGATGGACACCAACTTCCAATTCTTGCATCTCATCCTTCCATATAATCTTTTACTAGGAAGACCATGGATACATGCTATGAAGATTGTCCCTTCCACTTACCATCAATGCCTTAAATTCCCATACAATGGCACCGAGATCATGATAGATTGTGATCCTAATCCTTTCCAGTATTGCACTAGACTACACAGCATACCCCAATGATAGGTGCTCATTAATCAAGAGGCTTCATCATCTACCTCATCCTATTATGTTGATACATCTAGTCTTTCCAAATCATCCACTTCCCAGACACTACCTTCCACTCGTAAGGTTGAGATACAAGATAAGGGTTGTGGAGATTATCATATGAAAGCATCTTATTGTATCATCCAATTGGTTCCTCTTAAATCATATAGCCTACAAAAATTAGATAGGAGATAATCTATGGCCATGTTCCATGTCCCTCCCACAATGAACTTTACGAAATGGGCAGAACTAAGTAGAGAAGCTATAGATCAACATGTGACCTCTTGGTTATACAAAGAAGAAAATGAAGAACCACCTCTTCCCATTCAAATACCTATCAATCAATATGGAAAAGTTTTTATGATAATTCAAAAAAATGTATATGATAGACATAGTGGGTTAGGACTACATCAGAATGGAAGGACCCAACCTATCATTGTCTCTAAGTGACTGAAAGGACTAGGGCTTGGGTTTCAACCAATTAAGATTGAAATTCCTAGTACCTCAACACCCTCACAAGAGAAATTAAGTGTTTTCAAAGATATCTAATGAGAAACCTGACCAATAACACTATGATTCCCCTTACTCTAATGAATACAAGTGGGATTCACTATCGTCCACCACTACCATGGACCTTGATAAAATATTTTGGGAACTTGACCAAATGCTTAATCAATCACAAGATACACCTAATTCCCATTCTCAAACATCTTTTACAAAAGAAGAATGGCTCAAACATTACTATTGGGAATCCGTTGATACTGCCTCTTGGGAACCTGCTTCCAATGACCAAACCTTTACAATGGGTCCACCCAAAAATCTACCTATGCCCAAGAAAAATAATGAGTAGTTGGTAAGAAACTTCTATCCTCACCCTATAATCCTGTAACTTTGATAATTTTGATGATGAAATGCCCTTAGTATATCCCCACCTTATCAATTGGGATCAATACCTTTGGGAATGACAAAGAATTCACTGAGTTCATGGGACTATGAGAAGGCACACCTAATGGTAACCATATGGCTGGATTTACCATAGACTTGGATAAAATGGCTTATTTTGGGGAGTTTTTTCACCCTTCCAATCATAAAAGTAGAAACAATAAGAAAAACAATGAAAAAAATAAAAATGACAACTCCCTAGGTGAAAACTAAAAGGTGCCTTTGGACAATGAAAATGAAGAAATAAAGGATGCATCCAAGGGAGAAAACCTCTCTAAGGCACCCAAGGATGGAGGGTTGAACATTCTCCCCATTTCTGAAGAAAGGTCACCAATGTTAGTTGAGGAATTTTGAGATCAACATAGGCAGTGAAGATAATTCTCGGGTAATCTATTTTGCAGCATCTTTGATAGAAATAGAACAACTTGAATTCTATAACTTCTTCATAGAAAGATAGATCAATTTTGCATGTTCATATGTCAATATGCCTAGAATGGATCCTAAACTAGTATTACATCATTTTCCATTCGAAACAGGTGTTAAGCCCATGAAGCAAAAGTTAAGGAAAATGCACCCACAAATTTCTTTATTAGTCAAAGCTGAAGTAAAGAAATTGTTGGATGTCGATTTTATTATAGCAATTGACTATGAAGAATGGATTTAAAATATTGAATAGTCACTAAACCAACAAGGGGCATCCGCATCTATAAATATTTCTAAGATATAAACAAAGTAGGTCCTAAAGGTGACTTTCCTCTGTCAAATATCGACATGATTGTGGACCTAACAATAGGATATAAAATTTTATCCCTCATGGATGGTTTCTTGGGATACAATCAAATTAGAATCACACCTGAAGATAAACATAAGAAAACTTTTAATTTTCCATGGGGAACTTATTGTTGGAAATTCATGCCTTTCAGACTCAAAAATGTCAGAGCCACATACCAACATGCCATGACAACCATTTTTCATGACCTTGTGCACACCCTCATGGAAGACTATGTGGATGATCTGATAGCTAAATCATTTACAAGGGCCAATCAGTTACAAGTATTAGATAAGATTTTTCAAAGACTAGAAGAATACAAATTGAGGCTAAATCCAAAAAAATTTGTATTTGGTGTGCAATCTAGAAAACTTCTAGGATACATTATTTCTAGACGAGGCATTGAAATGGAGCCAAAAAAAGTGAAAGCTATAATGGACATGCCTCCACCGGCCAATATAAGTCAACTAAAAACACTACAAGGGAAACTATAGTCTATTAGATGATTCATAGTGCAGTTAGTAGAAAAAATATATCCCTTCAAGCATCTACTTAGAAAAGGGGTACCATTTGTATGGACAAGTAAATGCCAAGAATATTTTCAAAAGATCAAGGATTACCTACTTACACCACTAGTGTTGATACCACCTATTGAGGGACAACCTTTGATACTTTATATTTTAGCAGCCACATTAGCACTAGGAGCCTTACTTGCATAAAATGATAATGAGGGCCATGAAAGGGTAATATATTATATCAGTCATACTTTGGTGGGATATGAGCTAAATTATAGTCACATAGAATGTGCTTGTCTTGCAGTAGTTTTCACTACTCAAAAACTTAAAAACTACATGTTAAACCACCAAACAATGTTGGTCACAAAGATAGATCCTTTGAAGTATCTCCTCAATAAATCAACATTAGTAGTTCAATTGGCTAAATGGGTAATGGTACTCAGTGAATATGGCATCCAATATGTAGAAAGAAAAGCTATAAAAGGACAAGTTATTTCTGACCAATAGGGAGACACACCAATTAAGATAGATCATCCTATAGTTGTAGATTTTCTTGATGATTTCATCTTCACCATTGACACAAGAATAACATGGAATTTATACTTTGATGGGTTCCACACTAATCATAGCTCAAGGGCTAGTATATTATTT
Organism: Sequoiadendron giganteum; assembly: GCA_007115665.2. Lineage (NCBI taxonomy): Eukaryota > Viridiplantae > Streptophyta > Pinopsida > Cupressales > Cupressaceae > Sequoiadendron > Sequoiadendron giganteum. Next base: position 603,749,436 of record CM021101.1, read on the forward strand.
GTCACACCTTAGGGAAACACTATTCCTAAGTCAATTAGAATTGATTTTCCATGCACCAATAACACAACAAAACATGAGGCTCTTATAAAAAAATTACAAATTCTAGTCAAATGGGAGAATAATCACCTACAATTTTATGGAGATTCTCAACTAGTGGTCCAACAATTCAATGATAACTATGAAACCAAAGATGAAAAGCTTGCTCCATACAAGTGGATGACAAATAGTTTCAAATAATATCTTGACAATATTAAATTTCATCAAATACCCCGCATTCAGAATAGGGCAACAAATGCCATGACAACCATTGGTTCACTCTTGGACATACCTAGCAACATGCCTAAATTTGATATTTTTGGTAGCAAAAATTTTTTCCCATGCCTTTGACGTCCCATATTTTGAGATGGTTTGTGAACTTGTTGGTCCCAAATCCCCATGGTACAAAGATATATATGACTACCTCCATGCCCAAATCCCACTTGTAGACCTCTCAAACAATCAACATAGGACATTTATCCATAAGTCTTCCAAGTATAATATCATTAGAGATACCCTTTATAGACGTGCCCTGGACAACACCTTGTTGAGATTTCTCAATATTGAAGAAGCACAAGAAACCTTATGTGGGGTACATGAGGGTATATGTGGATCCCGCTCTAGCAGTCCCACGTTAGCTAAAAATATTATGAGACTAGGCTATTATTAGCCTACAATGGAGAAGGACTCATATGTTTTTGTCAAGAAATGTCAATAGTGCCAGATTCATGGATACTTGATACATGCACTAGCACATGAGCTTCGTCCAATAACTTCACCATGGCCCTTTTCCCAAAGGGGACTTAATCTCATCAATAAGATACATCCTACATCCTCTGGTGGCCATATGTTCATCATTAATACAATTGAGTACTCTGCCAAGTGGATTGAAGCCATTCCTACATGACCTATATTACTGGCATACAAATTTCTAATTTTATCCTTAACTACATTATTTTTGGTGTGGGTTCCTCAATCTATAATCTTAGATAATGGCTTCCCTTTTAAAAACCAATAATTTCATCACCTTTTCCAAGAATTCCATATCCAACATCATTTTTCTACACCATATTACCCACAAGGTAATGGCCAAGTTGAGGCTCTAACAAAAAATCCTCAGAACCTTAAAAAGACAGCCAATGATGTTGGTTGTGACTAACATTTATAGCTTAATCTTGCCCTATTGGCTTATTGCACAAGATTTTTCACTCCCACCAGTGCCACTCCATATTCCTTGGAATTTGGTTTTGAAGCCATCTTTCCTATAGAGGTTGAAATTCCTTCCCTAAGGGTATCTTTGAAAGGGCATATCGACGATGAAGAGCATTGTGTGTCAAGAATACATGAGCTAGAGTTCCTGGATGAACGAAGATAAAAGGTGCTAGATCACCTCCAAGTATATCAAAACCATTTTCATCACAGCTATAACAAGAAAGTCTTGAGTCAACATTTTGACATTGGTGACCTTGTCTTAATGGAAAATCCAAAGAATCAAGTAGAAAGAGAGAAACAAGGAAAGTTTGAATCAAACCGGTTAGTACCTTACATTGTTATAGAGGTCTTTGGATTAGGAGCATACCATCTTTCTACACCTGAAAGAGAACCATTGTCATACCCAATCAACAACCTTCATCTAAAGAGGTTCTATACATAGCTTCAAAGAACCTTGTCTTAATTAGAAATAAATACAAAAAAATTGTTACTCTGATGAAAACTTGGCAAAAAAGCATCTTTTTAGCACCAAAAAATTGGAAAAATCAACAAAATACTAAAGAGAAATAAGTTTTCCAATAGTGAAAACCACATCGGTAAAACTTTGGATAAGTACCATGGTGAGAACCTAGAAAATATGTGTCATGTGTAGTCAACTTTGCTCCTTTTTCTACCATCATTCCAATATAATTTCCCTATCATTATACCTATAATAAATGGTTGTCCTTTCCATAGCTCGGAATGATTGACATCAAATAAATTCTATATCCCCATTTCATCCTATTGGTCTTATACTTGACTAGGGTCAAATACTCGATCCACATCATTTGGATATTTCACTTGCTATTCTGAGTTCAAAAATGGTCCTGAAAATATCCAAAAACATCATAAAATGTCCTAAAAAAATCCAAAAAAATCATAAAATCTCAAAAGGACAAACAAAAATAGGAAAAACCCAATAAAAATCATATATCTTTCAAAAATCCCAAAAATCGAGTCAGATTCAATTGTGTCAAAAAAAATTCATCATGTCAAACTACGTTGCCTCTATGACTGGACGTAGGCAAGGCCATCACTTGATGTACCCCCGAGGCATTAGGTCAATATTTTTAAGTTTTTCAACTATCACACACATAAAATCATGACTCAGTCCTTTGCCTATAAGAAAAATTCATTGGTTGTGTTGAACTACAAGGTCTCTACATCTATAACATAGGCAAGGCCATCAATTGATGAGCCCCCGAGGCTGCACTAGGTCAATACTTTAGGGTCTATTGTGTCACTAAAAAAAAAGAAAATAATTTGATATTGTCATCACACACAAACAATGGTCAAACATCAAGGCAAGTCACACATTAAAAAGACAAGCAAGTCAACAATATCATCAAGTCGAACCAAATAAATCAACCTATGTATTATACAGGATGTGTCCTTGAAAATAAATATTATCATTTAGTCAAGCATTATCAATGCCATATACGGGTAGTCACATGATTGAAAACACACTAGATGTCTTATAAGATATGTGTCATTCTAAAAAATGCTTTATCAATGCCTTATACAGGTAGTCACATGATTGAAACTAGAGTCAATGTCTTATATGATATGAATCTTTCCTTAAACTAGGCTTTATCAAACACTCAATCAAACAACAAACATATCAAATTTGGGAAAATATTTTTACTGGCTGTTGACTTTATGGCCTATTTCGTATTATCTTTTCATTTGGATTTATCTTCGAGTTCAATTATTAGCTTTCTCGAGGATGTCCCATGAAGTATTTAGAGAGACAAGGATGTCTCAGGGCTCTTTTTCTTTGACTGTTGTTTATTTATTGTCTTTTGGGTTTGTTGTTTGAGTTTGGTTAATATTTTCCTCGAGGATGTCCCACAAAGGATTTATAGGAGTGATGATGTCTCATGACTCATGTTTTATTTTCTTTTTGTTTGTGGTTTTTCCTGACAAAAATACTGGGGCAATTTTTCCCTTAGTATGAGTTAGGACACTCCTTGCCTGTGATTTTCTATTTTTAGTGGGTGGATGACCTTGCACACCTTGTTCTATCTCATATCATGGTGTTTGTTATCCATTTGTATCATTTAAATCCTAATGATTATTTAATGCAACACCTATAAATTTATTTGGAAAAATATTGAAGATTTGTGTAACATCCATTTCTAATACTAATATCCATATTTTTCATGCTAACATTTCTTATAGCCTACATTATGACAAATTCTCGTGACACACAAAAAAAATGAAGTATTTTGCATATGCATTCATGTTACAAACATCATTTAGAAATTTTCATACATATGTATATAAATCATACATATATGCTACATTTGAAAATTCATAAAAATAGACACATCTATTGTATCTAGGAATCCACCAAATAAAATGTATTTACCATCATCAATTGTATAGCATATTATCATAACAAATAAATTCACATGGAATTGTACATATTGAAATCACATAGAATGTCATCATTATAAAAATAGTATCCATACATGATGTCCATAATATTATAAAAGTAAATGCATACATCATCATATAGAATTAACACATCTTCATAGGATACATGCATATCATGAAGTAAATATACGCATCCATAACACATGCATAAATAGAAAACTACATAAATAGAGCTGTTTATCATAGAATTCACCATAAAAATGATATATATATATCTTAAAAAGTGGGTCATAACAATTTCATAATTTATCTCTTGGAAATAAGAGCTCACGCTCGAAGGATACACAATATACATGTCAAAATACATAAGTCAAGAGTGTCTCTATTGACTACTATCATGCTCCCTAGTGCTCTGGGTACTACTCTCACCTCTGTTGGACCTGCTATGTGACCTCCTACTATGAGACCAACCACTGATCAGAGCCTCTAATGCACTCAGTTCCCTATGCTCAGGTGGGAATAATAACTCATATAGATCTCTATAATACTTCTCTCTCCTCCCTACTCTAAAGAGTGCCTACATTTTGTCAGTAGCTATCCCTATACATCTAGCCACAAACTCAATAACCTTCTAATCTTCCTATTGTGATCAAATCAATGCAATGTACCTCTCCATATGTAGAGTATCCCTCTCCACCTGTATAACAACCCTCTCCCCCCAGAGGGACTATACCTCATCCTCCAATGCCTGAACTCTGACTTGTCATATGGCTAGCTCCTCATCCCTGTCCCTGAAACTACCCTTGATGTGCACATCCTAAACCCCTCCTTGTCAACTATGATCCTCTCATTAAGGTTGCACTCCTCCTCACCCATATCATCATTCTTTGACTACTCCTCATGTAACTCCACATCGAACTCCAAGCTACAACAACTAATACCTCCAACTCCTCTCTCTCACCCACCTCCACCTCTACATTAGGCATATCCTCCTCTTGTCTCCCCTCATCATGTCTAGCCTCATCCTATCTCTCTTCATAATGTCTCATCTCCTCCTCTCTCTCCTCATCCTAAACATCCTCCTCGTGTCTCTCCTCATCCTCTCCCTCCTCTTGGATAGGAGAAAGTGACATCCTCCTCCTTAATCTCAAGTGAACTCTTTCCCCATCACCTCCTCTCCCACCTTGACTACCATCACCATCATATCTATTGTCACCCCCACCATCACCTCGACCTCCACCATCCCCTCAACCTCCATCTCCTCTACCTCTATCCCCTCCTCTCCTCCCTTCAGGACCCCATCATCATCTCACTACTGGAGTAGACTAGTCAAGATCTATCAACAAACTAGGCCTATGTATCCTCCACCATGTGTCATACTCGGGAGTGGTCCCAAAATCTACTACTCCTCCAATCCAAACCAACTACTATGCCTATAAATTTTCAATGGCCTAATCTGTTGTAGTAACTGCAAATCATCAACCCCCAGGGTGTAACCTCTCTAGATGACCACACAAATATTGCCAATGCACGAGGCTCTCCCTGTTGCTCTCTAAACTGTTTGAGCACATGGTCTAGAATATACATATCAATAATGTGAACAAACTACACAGTTCTCCCAATCAGGAACCTCTCCTTTTGACACCATGGTAGATACTCATGCTCATCTGGCTACTGATGACAATCCATGTATGGCCACTAGATAAAGTTGACTAGTGTATCCAGACCATGTCTCCAATAATTGATATCCCCCACATGTGTTTGTGTCATTTCCCCTATGTACATATATACATATGGTGTGGTAGTATTCATTTGATAATCAATTGATGGGAGAAACACTGCAATGTGCAAGCCCAGACCATCAATAGGGTAACCCTACAACTCATAGATTGTCCTTGTCTATATACAATATCATGAAGCTAAAAGTATACCATAACCAATAAATAGGGACCCCATGCATATACTATCTCCTTGGCCAGCATACCTACTAGCATCTTCCCCCATCCAACTAGAAATCCATGACCATGTCGATCTGGGATCACTATCCTGGCTATCACAATACATAAAATGCAGTCAAATCTCTCATAATGCACAACTAGGGTCTCCCATATGATCTCATATATATCGATACGAAGATAATCTATATCATCATATACATATAAATATGTTAGTGCCTGATATCTTGCTCTAGGATCATATCTCACTCTCTCTCCTTGGATCAGTAGATGCATAATCTGGTATACATCCTCTAAAGTAATAATCACCTCTCCTGTAGGCAGATGAAATGAAGATGTCTCAAAATGCCAATGCTCGGGAAATTCCATCAACATACCCCTATTTTCCCTAATGATGGGAATACCCACCACATGATACAAACCAGGTCTCCACAACCTATATTTCTCACTGCTAGACATCCAACTCCTCAATTTATACATCTCAGGTGGTCAAGACTCTCTGGTGTATATCAGATCTAAATGAACCTATGATCAACATCATTATCCACTGTGTCACTAAACTTTGCATATGTCATCAAATGGGTCATATCAAATCTAGGATGAATTTTTTTCCAGATAATTGTGTCGCTTCATTTCAAATGCATCATTATTTCTATAATCATGGTGCACATTAACATATACATCACATAAAAAAAATTGTGTTGAACCCCCAAATGAATTTTGGATCACTATGAAAATTGTGTCACTCATAAGCAATTGCAGGTCACCATTTGTGATTGCACACAATCACAGTCAATTACGACACACATACATAGATGTAGTCAACAGACTATAGATGCATCGTATATTAACAATTGCATCAAAAAATGATAGACGCCTAACCTACCCTAGATGAGTTCATGAAAAATGCATTGTTTCACATGAAAATGCATACAACGTGAATGCAATTGTATCTTTTTTTGTGTGACGCAACTAACTGAACTCATTTAATGCTACCTAGAAATATGTGAATTTTTTTTTTGACCAAGTGGGTTCGAAGTAACTTACCGAATCTCCTATGCCCTCCAGTCACTTGAATGTGTCAACCCTATAGGCCCTATGCTCACGGAAAGGCATTTTCTCCATCTTCAATTAGAGCTCCAAATCTCCAAGGTTCAAGGTGGAAAATGAACTCAAATTTTCCAAATTCCTATTTATATCCCCATCAAAATTAGGGTGTTTTCCCTAAGGTTATAACCTGAGGCACTTTTTGTCATACTTGAAACACCATCAGACACTCTAAACCTCACAAAATTCAAAACCGACTTTGCCATTACTTTTCTAGCTATCAAATTGACTTTTCAGAACAATTTTAATTTTTTTTTAATTTTTTTGAAACTTTTGTAAATTTCTTTTGAGGAGGCACAACTTATCAAGCTGTCACTAGGGCATATTTTAACTAATTTTCTTTGAAACAATGCTATAAAAAACATCGCATCAAAGAGGGACAAACTGTAGATACCAAATATTGTACTAGGCCTGTGACCCTTTAACTTTTGTATAATTCAGACATCTTCATTTCACATAATTAAATCATGTTAATTATTTAATTATTTTCTAAAGTTATATGTCCTCTATTAATTAAAATAAATTTAATTATTTAATTAATCCTTGGAATTTTCTCTCTTTAATTAAATAAATCTTTGTTTATTTAACTTAATCTCAAAATCTTGAATTTTAAATTAAATTATTATTTAATTCATATAAATATTTATCCATAGCATATTCCTCTATAATTAGATAATCTCTTTGTCATCTAATTAGTCATTTATCACTTAAGTCTAGATCTAATTTGATCATTCAGTTATCTAGTGATTTAATATCTGATTGACTCTAATGAATAGACTTTATGTCTTAATTAGTCAATTATCTAGATTTATTCTTATCTCCTACGTGCAAACCTTTATTAATTAATTAACTTTATTTATTTAATTAATTTATTCTCACCTTCTATCTATTTTAATCTTTATCAATTATATGCAGTCTTTATTCTTCAGTCTCAACTACTTTCCACTAAAGATTAAATTATTATTTAATTTAATCCCCCACTATTTATGCTTTTTCACTCCAACTAATTTAACCCTAAACCTAATCCATATCACATTTTTTAATCTCAATCATCAAATCTGAGCATGTCATTTGAAAATCAATTATCTATAAATTGGCCTTACCTTCATCATTATTACCCCTCCCAAAATCTTATGACTTTTTGGATGCAACTTTAAGAATCTTCAATGTTTTTCTAATCATTATCAATAGGCCATGCTTGCATACTTAAGAGAAATATGAGGGAATCTATACCACAAAAAAATGAAGAAGTGCAATGAAGGTGATTCATGGAATGGATGAGAGTTTGGTGAGATATTTCTTTTTTTTATGCTTTAATTCCATTGTTCTTTATTGTTAGCTTAGGATTAGTTTAAGTTTACGCTTGTATTGCTAGCCCATGAATTTTCCTTGTGCTACAATTAGAGTAGTGTATGATGAACCAATTTATATCATCTATGATAATACACATGCTATCAATATTTAAAAGAATTTAGTAATGCATTCAAGGATAAAGCATGTGTCAATCTGTTATCATTTTTAAGAGAGAAGGTTGTAGATAATGAAGTGAAGATTGAATATGTGCCTACAAAGGATAAGGTTGCTGTTATATTTTCTAAGTCTCTTCCTAAGAATACTTTTGATTATCTCTAAGAGAATTTGGGGTTTATTGCACCTCCTTATTCGAACTAGATGCATAAGGAGATGCATCAGTATTGTGAATCTCAATATTCATTCTTTGGTTTGGACTGATGCTGGTGGCTACCTCTCAAGGGGAGTAGGTACTAGTATTGTTGATTGTTGTGGCTAGGATGAGTGACTGTTTTCATTATGAAGTAGTTTCTAATTGATGTAGTTTAGTGTGTGCTCCTAAGGGGAGTGTGCAAAGGATTAAAGGAAAGAAATTTGTGCAGAAGTGGTGAAAAATATGATTAATGTCAAAGGGAGAATGAGTGATGCAAATATTTTCCCCTTTTATATTGATGCCAAAAGGGGAGAGGGAGTAATGAGAAATATGGTTAGTTGAGAGAAAGTGAGAGAGTCATGTGAAAAAGGCATGTTACAAAGGAGGAGAGAAAAATATGAAAAAAACAGAAATTAATGATTCAATTATGTAATGGGGAGAAAAGAGCTAATGAGGTTGTATGGAGCAGAGTATTGGTGATCAAAGTTGTGTTTGTTGTTGAGGGTATTTCACATCATGTGTTGCCATCAATGACAAAGGGAGAGATTGTTGCAAGTATGTGTAGTTCATGTTTTCATTGATTTCAACAATTTTTGGTGTTGCAATTGGTGTCAACTATATGAGAAGGGGTTTGTTGTAAGGATGCACAATTGGTATTAAGTTGATGTTGTATCTAGTGATTCTTTGATTAGTTTCATTTTGTTGTCATTAGTAAGCTACTAGTGTCAACCTCTAGTGTTGATTTGATAATATTTTTTCTATGGATGTATGGTTGTGTTGCTAGATTGTAGTTGGCTTGGCAGTGATGAGTAAGTGCTAAAGATGTTGAGGATGTGTTACTAGTGCTTGGTTTCCAAGTTATTTTGAGAAAATTTGAGTAAGAAAGGAAACAATGTGTTGCCGAGTAGCGTTTTGGTTTTGATTTTCATTTCTTCTAGGTTGAATATATACTTATGTTGTTCAGATATGTTGATTAGAGGTGTTCAAAAGTGTTATATACAGAATTTGGTATGTTGGATCATTGTGCAGAGGAAGTTGTGTTCACCAGTGTGTGAACTATATATTGCAGAGGTGTTTGGGAGAAATATTTTTTCTCCACATTTCTCTATAGAGTGGTTTTAGATCTTATGAATTTGGAAGGGTGTTGATAATTTTTATATCTTTCTTCAGTTGAATTTATTTGAGGTTTGGTGCTTTGGAAGTTAGTTTCTTTTCTTGTAGTTAATGGTGGAGTTGTCTAAGTGTACTAGGTGTGCACATTCTTTAGGTGATAGTTGTTGTGAAGGAATTTGTTGGATTTTATGGTTCTTGTGTAATATTCTAGATCATGTTCAAGTGTGGTGTGTGGTTTTCTAGTCATCTTTATATTTGATGAAGTGTGAATGTTGTGCCTGCTACACACACACCCCGTTCAAAATGGAGACCCTCTCTTCTCTCTTTTTTCCTCACCGGGTCCTTTTTGCTCTGCCTTATTTTGCATGCCCATTTTTGTTCCCTAAAGGCTCAACATATTCCCAAAGTCACATTTTAAAGTTTGACCAAACTTGGCCCCCTTGAAAAATGCTAAATATTAAGCCATTTTAAGTATCCCTTGTTAGAATTCCTTTCTGACGTCCATGACACCTTCTAGGCCCAAACCCTCAGGTTTCCCTTCTCAGATTTCCATTCTAATTTTGTTGTTTCAAACGGCCAAACCTGATCATCTTTTCAATTCGTTGGGCATGACCTGTCGAGATTCCCTTCCTGGGTTTCCCTTTGCACTTCGCAGTTCAATACGGTCGCCAACCTCCATCTTTCTAAACCCGGACCCCAGAGCTCCCGTCGCCGTATTCATCTCACTTAACGGATTTTATAATGGTCATGACTTGATGTCTTCCTAGCCACCGAAACTCGGTCCTCTTTTCATCGCCTAGGAATTTAAACTTAGCTACCTTTCCTACAGTCATACTAAGCATTAAATTTTGCCTCTGTGCCCGAGCCTCTGCTTCATCGTTCCTCATGAATTTAACAGAAGTTTTCTTTGGGGTTTCGAGGTATGTCAATTATTCGCATGCCCCATCTTCATTTCCTCAAAATCATGGCTTAAGTCAAGTTAAAAATGATAAAATGAACTTGAATTTGGTAAAGTGGTGCCCCAACCAAGAAACCCACTAATTGAAAGTGAGAAAATCAACAATTCAAGCCATCAAATTTGAGACCGAAGCCTCACTTCCCCATCGTTATTCTTCGGAGCAGGTGGCTGCATCCTTTGGGCCCAAAACTCTCCATGGCTGATTCGAACCTTAGCCAAAAGTTGGGTCCGACGAAAAACCTTCCCTCGACCTTTGGTGTCCAAGTTTCCTTCTCCAGGATTCCATGTCCATTTCTCCATTCCAAATGGCGAACTCTGAGCGTCCTTCTCAACCTCAGACCCCGACCCTAAAAAGTCCATAAATTTGTACACGAGACCAAACTTGCCCCAGGTCCTAGCCTCTGGGATTCCCTTCCCAAGTTTCCATTGTGCCCCCATCATTCCGAACAGCCTTCCTCGAGCGTCTTCTCGACCCTCAAACCCTAGGCACGAGACGTCCATCTCAAAAAATTGTAGGAAAACCAAATGTTTAAATTGTCGCCAGACCCCGACCTCCAAAATTTTGTGTTCAAGATTGCATGTCACTTTCACCATCTCGAACAGTTGTCTCGGGATGTCTTTCCAACTCCCAGACCCCGCTCCCCTTTTTGCCAAGCATAAAATCTAAGACAAAAACATAACATCTAGACATTGTCAACACTCAAAACTCTAGAATTATGTCTCTGGGATTTCATTCTGATTTTGCCATTCCAAACAGCCAAACCTGACCATCTTTTTGGTCCCTAGGCCCTGACCTTTGGTTCACCACTAGGCTTTCCTAGCTGATCAATTTGTCTCCCAGGATTATCCTCGAGAATTCCATCACTAGATTGCCATTTGCATTTTTCCATTTTGCATGACTATTTCGTGATAGCTTCTCGATGCTGGCAACCTAACCTTTGTAGCCCAGCACTTGGAGTGTCATCTTCCCTGTGTCGTTCCAAACAGCCTTCCTGAAGTTGAAACCCGAACACCTAAAATAAGGGCTCAAATGACCTCCAAATCCAAAAAGGACTTCGACCCACTTCCTAAAATTTGGTCTTCTTTCACGCGAGCCCTTCATTGATCAAATCAAAGACCGAAAAGTCATTAGGGGTGCCTTGCCTCATTTTCCCTTCCAAACGACATTCTGCAAAGGGAATTTTGGCCCTGGGAACCCAGATTGCCTGTTTTGTTTCCTAATGATGTTTTTATCATGTGTTAGGAATTTATCAAATATGGATGATGATTGCGGATCTAACCTTGATGTGCAAGGATTTATCTGAGGCTGCTTTTCCATGTTTAATGTCACTAATTCACATCTCTTTGTTTAGGATTTATGGAATCTGGTGCAGAAACCTCTGGTGTCACAAAGGAAAAGGAAAAAAAAACTGCCAAAGCACCTCAACGCAAGGAGGACAAGGATAAATTGAAGTTCAAATTCTAGGGGGTGCCATTACACTTGAGAATCACCACTCTTTGGAGGGACATCACAGATACCAATATCGGGCATGTCAATATTGACGAGTTTACATCGAGGGTCTGGGTGGATCCAAAAATAGAAAATGTAAAACTAATCAAAAGTAGCAGACTTGCTAAGGCTAAAGGCTTCTTTCCAGCTCTAGTGGCCCTCGAGTTGGTAATGGCATGCCAGGAATCATATCAGCCCCAGACCAGAACCATAAAAAAATAGGATGGAGACATCTTGTAGACATGTCTGCTCTTGGGATAACTACAATCTTCCACATCCCCACCTTTGAAAGCATTTAGACACTGACTGTATAAGAATGCAAGGCATTATGGGATCAAGATCCTATGAGATTTAAGAAACTGATGAATCATTACTAGTTGAATGATAAGTGGGCCAGTGCTTGCAAGGTCCCACAGGAACTCTTTCGCAGTGACTTCTTCGAGGATTACCATGACCTCGTTACCTTACTAAGTAGATTAATGGGCCTTCCTGCTATGGCCTTCTTCCAAGAGTGGATGTTATACTTTGTGGAGAAAATTCTCCATGGTGACGCTGCCTTTGATTGGGGATAAATAATCAGCAATTGCTTCCATGAGAAGTTTATCAATGTGAAGAAGACTTCAAATTTCTATATCACATCCTACCTAGTTTATTCTCTTACTGATCAGCGGCATTATCATGGATTGAACAAGATGCCCAATATGGAATCAAGGAGGGAGCTCAAGCCTTATGACAGATATCCTCAGCTACAATACATAAACTTCAAAAGGGCCTATTGCAGGGTGAATGACACCCTCATTGCCTACATCATCAAGCTTCTTGGAGATTATTTTCAGAGAAGAGTATCCCATAGTGGTAGAGGCCTCCTTAGGCAGTACGCCTTCTTATACATACAATTCCCTAAGTTCACTTACATTCATGCCCAAGGATTCATAAAGAGGCCAAACAAGCTTCCCCGATACCCTAATGACTGGATCATACTCTTGGAGTTGACTTGGCAGCTGTAACACATTCACAATGTTCTAAGCAACAAAAATCTAGCAGGAAAACCTTATCCTATCGGCCTCAACCAGGGAATGTACAAAAATCATACCTTCTAATGTGTGGGGAATTCAGAAAAGGAAATGGATGAGTACCATTTTAGGCAATATACAACTCGACTGTGAATGGATCTATATGGTCATATTAGAAAGGCACTAGGACTTGAGTATTTCTACCTCCATAATATTGAGGATTTCTGGGCCAACTGGAAGGATGATGTTGAGGTGCGGTTGCGACACTACATGCACATGACTGCACTTTACATGTGAAGAGTAAACTTGTGCCTGATTCTAGACCAACTTGAGGAAGATGAGAGCACAGTGATTGATCTGGGATATAGTTCTGTTGCCAACCTACCACTACCTATGATTTATTGGGATAAGCAAGAGGTTGATAACCTCGACATACTAACCAAGCATGTGGAAGTTCCAACCAAGGCATGTATCAACCAACAAGTGGCACAACTGAAGCAAGAGGGAGTCGACTTAACTTATAGGGGACTCAAAAGTGAGCCAAGTGGCTTTGATGGTTGGGCGGTTGCTATTGTGACATTTGGAGAAACTTCCAAATCCCCACCATCTTTCAAAACCAAGAAGAGAAAGGAAATTGGCGAGGAGGGGCCTAACCCGAAGGTTTATGCTCGAAAGGCTTCGGAGGGCAAGCCTTCCAAAAAGAAAAGAAAAATAGCTAGCATTGTGGAGATGTCTATAATACCTGAAGATCCGCTCCTTGAGGGTAGGGAGGAAGAGGTTGCCCTACCAAGGTCTCCATCTGCTTCTATTACCACTATCCCACCTACCTTTCTCGTAGTAGTTGCTTCCTCCTTTCCTGTGGTGGACATCTTTGTCCACCTTGCCTCCACTTCTCCACTTCTCCTATTGGCCTCCTCCATGACCTCATTGGTCTCTTCATCTACTATGTCTCCCTCCCTTTTGTCAGCTTCCACTGCTACAATGCCTATCGTTAGTCTTCTAGAGTCCTTCGTAAAGTATATGTAGAACGTTCCCTCCAAGCTTTCCGGGATGCTTACAAGTCCAATAGTGCAAGTTGTAATAGCCCAAGCTATGGCTAATGCTCCATCTCTCCCTCCCCAAACCGAACAACTAAGAATGGAGGAAACAATGCATATTTCAAATGATCTTGAGTGACAATATCTAGAGGCCTCCAAGAGGTCCAAAGATGAAGAATTTGAATAGCATGAGTATCCGATGTTCCAGCACCGAGAGATCGATGAGGTGGTAGATGAATCTTTCGGTGAAAGCAACAAGGAACTAGACACTAAATTAATCCAAGAAACAAACAATCCAAAGCTCGATGTAGAATGGAGAAAGAAACTCATGGAAATTGAGGATAAAGAAGCTGAGGAGCGGCTTCCCATTGAAGAAGAAGTTGTTGTTCTAGGGACTGAAGGAAACAAGTTTCCAGCTGAAAGACATGACCAAACCCCAAAACATGATGAGGAAGCATACCTCCATGAAGATGAACAATAAGATAAGCCCAAGGAACATAAGTACGATCAAGATGAAGAGGAGAAAGATGCTTAAAGGGAAGATCCCTCCAATTAGAAATTTTCCACCAAGTCTCCCACTAAACGTGTAACACTCAAACATGACTCTGACGAGGAGAAGGAGGATGCGGGGGTTGAGAAGGAGGCCCTTGTTGTCAGAAAAATTGAACTTAGGGTGAAGGGAATCAAGGATCAATATGAATCACCTAAGGAGGGGCCCCAAATGCCCGATTGGCTAGTGAATCAGCTTGGGCAAAAGACTCTTTCCCTAGAATATCCTAAGGCAATCCTAGAGGCAATATTGGCTAGAGCACAGATAAGCACCAAGAAAGAGAAAAGGCCAAAAATCAGATCGAAGATAACCTTGGATCCCTCCAGATCTAGGGCAGTACAAATAGCCACAAGGAATAACTTATAACGTCTCCACTATCAACCTGGGAGTGGCCACTATGGAACATAAGGTCGACCACCTCTAGGAATTAGTGGAAGACCTTAAACAATAGGATAAGCTTTGAATGGAAGAACTCAAAGCACAGGTGGCCAATCTGATGACCTATATTCAATAATGGTCATCTTTAGATGAGCAACCCACCACATCATCTACCCCACCTTAGTTGTTGTCTCAAGAGAAAATCAATAAGTTGGAAAGAGAAGGAACTTGGATAAGACTACGAAAAATTGGTTCAAGTAGGTCTTAGACATGGGAAACACGGTCATCAACTTGGCTATCCGAACAATGAATAAGTTCTTGGAAGTGTAGAGGACTCTTGAGGGCACAAGGAAAGTCTGTGAGGAGTTCCCGAGAAAGTACAGAGCCGCCTACCCAGAAATTGAGGCCATCCTCGCATTGCCAACTGAGGTTTGGGAGAAGGACCTTTCCCTCAGAGAAAATGACCACTAGTTAGTGGATGTATGGAAATGAGATTTGGATCATTGAAGGGGAAATATGGAGAAGATCTTGGAATGGGTAGTTCCAATTATTGAATGGGCCAAGGAGGCTAGAGGAGATTGCGCTTGGTACCTCAGGTTGATTATGGGGTACAAGCTATCTGCCACTGAAATTAATCCAAAGAGAATAAAGCCTCACTTCTTCAAGAACATGGAAGATGGGATGTCGACTAAGGTTACTATGGATTTCATGTGCTTTGCTGCTCGATCCTTTTCCCAGTCAAATATTTTCAGAAGCAATGCAGCAAATTATGATGATGACTGTAAGAAGCTCGTTAACAATTCCCAAGAATGGAGCTACCAGGTGCTACGATCTAACATCATGGAGGTGGAAAAGCTTCAACCAATGATCTTGAGCTTCATAGAGTATGTAGCTTTGAAGAAGCGCAAAGGCAACCCTATCATTAATGAAGAATTCCAAAAATATTAGCTATAGCAAAGGGGCAAACAACAAAAAGATGAAATTGCTACAGTGCTACCACTAGATGACGAAATAGGGAAAAGACAAAAAATGTTTTAAAAATATAATATATTTGGGGGTAAGTGAAACCCTAGTGTAAAGTGTATCTTGGGCACACAATAGAATTGAATCTTGTCCATTCATTTTTCTTTTTTAAAACAATAAATAGGGCTCTCCTCCTCTCATTTTAGGAGAGTTAGGTTGTTGTAAAGGCATGCTGTAGAAATTTTACTAGAAATACATTGACTTGGTACATTTCTACATTTCTTCCCATGTTGCATGATTCTTCTCCCATTAGTTAAAATTTGAGTTTAAAGTTATTTTTATGTTCTAGTTTCCTTTAGTTAGCTTTGGTGGATTTAGTGATGTGTCTTTGGTTATGAAGCTTTCTATTGTGCGCATGCTTTCCTTGTCCATACTTTTGGTCATTTGCTACTGGTAGGTGACTATGCAAAGCTATCTTGGACTATAATTTCATAGCTTCTCTTTAAAATTTGTCTTTTTTCACATTTGCATGGCGAAGGAATGATGAATATCTATAGTCCTTAGAAGATAGCATAGATTTCATGAAATTGTGAGAATCCAAATTAAGTGAAATCCTATTTAAGGAAACTATCCACAACAAGAACCTCCAATGTCATTGTTCATCAGTAGTTGTAGGTCCAGGAACCTTCCTTCTTCCTTGTCCCCTCCTTTTTTCCTTTTCTTAGAAACAACCTCTGCTGAGGTTCATTGCATACTATAAAGCCAAATATGACGAAACAATGGAGTTCAAGACTACTATCTGAGCCTGCAACAAAGTGCAATAATTTCCTATTTGAAGAACTCTGTTCATTGACCCAACTCTCCTATAGCTTTAACTCCCGTAAGACTACCTTATGATTCTAGAAAATCATATTAAACAATTGAGATATTCCAAGCATCATCATTACTTGACATCTGAGAGACCTTGGGATAGTGTTCTATAATTTGACTGTGGAAGATTGTCTTTGAAGAGAGGTAATGCACCTATGTATTACCTATGTTTTGAAGGGCATAAAAACACAATCACTAGAATTGGTGCTATAAGGAGGGCCCTTTGGAGATAAAGATCGATCAAATTGGGTCATTCTTGCCTAAGATATTTCATCAAGTCTTGAGATCTACATCGAATAGAGGAGAATTTTAGGAATTATAGCCCCCTATCCGAGCTAAAAGAGCTAAATGAAGGGAACCATCCATCACCAATTCATTAGACCAGCCCACTAATCTTTCACCTCCATCTTCTAAAGCATCATTGGCATTACCACCTTCCACTCATCTAATCCGAAAATCCTTCCAGGTTGCCACTTTGTCTGCGCTAAACACTGCCTTTTAGCCAAACATAGTTACCTACCCTACTACTGCCCTGTCGATTGTTGTTGCCCCTTTACAGTCACAAGCCAATCTAGCATAGCCACCTCTAATGCCCCCTCCAATGGTGTGGCTAGGAAATAACCTATCTCCTTTGGCCTTCAACCTCTACCATGATAATCCAAAGAATCCCGAGAACTTTTGGATAAATTTCATCTCCAGGGATCCACAGAGGATAACCGGGGAGCATGTCAAGATCTTTGAAATTGCCCTAAAGACTATGTAGATCATATACGAGGATGTGTCTTTTTGGCTCTTTCCCTAATCCTTATGGGAGGAGGCCTTTTACAGGTACATCAACTTTCTAGTAGGAACTATCAACACATGGGACCTTCTAAAGAATGCTTTTCTACAGAAGTTCAAGACCTTGGTCAGCCCTGCAAACTTGTACTGACATTTCATGTTGGTTCAAAGGGAGATTAATGAACCGAATAGTTCATTCAATGACTATTTCCATAGAGTGTATAGTCGACTACATGCCCCCATATGTTTTCAACGATGTTTCCATCTTACTTGTTTGCTATGCAGCATTGGATAACCTCACTTCAACCCTGGTGAAAAGAATGAGATCATTGCCCACTAGGTTAGTCGATGCATATGTTGAAGCTATTATTTCGAACATGGATTTGGGGTAGAACATTTCTTTCCCACTACCTTCTCTTGGTAAAACCACACATCCATCATAGATTCAGGGGCTTACTCAAGCCTTGCAGCATCAGACACCCATGTTGAATCTAGTACCACAACTACCTATGGTTCCGTATCTTGGGCAACCAATGAATCAGGCATATTTGGTATCTCACTACTTGTTGCACCAGTAGCAACACCCACATCCTCAACATCCCAGGTGTTGACATACCTCCAAGTAGTGAAATTCCCACCCACTCATCAGAATCAACTAGTTGCACAACCCGTGTTCCTCTAGAATTCAACCTCGCAGCCAAACAACACTGAAAAGGATAAGATTGACAAGCTCACGTAAATGATCAAAAAGATGTCCACAGAAATCATGCACTTGAGGAATCAGAAAAACCATCTGCAAGCATCATTAAAAAGCATCCAAGCTAACCTTAATCATGATAATCAAGATCAGTATGAAAGTCAAAAGAATCAGGATGGTAGCACATCATCTAGACAGAATTTTGATAGAAATCAGAATTCGGGCCAAAACTTTGACAAAAGGCCCTTCCAAAGGAAAAACTGGACATGGAACACACAACCCAAAAATGGTGGCATTCGCACACCCCTTGATCAACCCAACAACAATGAGAACCTTGCAAGCAGAGACTATCTAGCAGAAGTTGCTCTATCCAGTTGGTGTCGCATACAAAAAACATGTCAGCATTCCAAGTTGGATTGTTTGGAATTCCAAACTACTGCTAAGATTTTCCAAGTTGAAGTCTAGAATGCAGTGGAAAATTTAGGGTACAGAGATATTGTCCCATCCAACCCATACAACTACTCGGTGCTGGTGGTGAACGAGGTTCCTTTTCCAAAGGCTAATTGCAACATGCCAGAGCAGGAGGGTGCTGACTTGAATAGCTATGATAGAGCGGAAGAGGTAAGTTCTTAAAGTCCTTTGACTTAGCTTCTCGATTCAATAGATAATGGTCCTAATGATGACAAAAAATATCCTAGGGAAGATGAAGTCCAAATGTTTCACCAATGGACCACCCCTTACAACCTCAAAAATAGATAGATTGGTGGTTATGCTAGAGGTCCTTTTATGATCTCCACTCAACTAAATAATTTCGGCACCCCTCCCGATCAAAATGTAAGTAATAACCTAGGTTTTCCCCACCCACATGATATCTTAATAGAAATAAATAGAAAAACAAGAGCCAAAGCCAGGCCACTAGCTCCTCCCAAAAAATTTCCTATGATCAAGAAGTTGAGATGGAGGAGTATATTGCTCAGGAATTTAAAAAAGTAAAGCTAAGCCTGTCCGCATTAAAATTGCTAAACGTGCCTGCCATAAGGAATGCATTTTTTAGAATGATAAATGAGACTCCACCACAATGGTCAATTGAAGAAACTCTAGGAAAGAGCGTTTCTTTTAATGATCAGCAAAATGAGTCTGTCATTAGACAAATTTTTAACAGCAAGGCTGACCTGCCAGTAGGTTAGCAAGCAAACAAGCAACCTGATAGGGTAACTAATCAGGAACCAACCCAAAGAAAGGGAAATGAGAAAGACAAGGCCTAGGTCACCCAGGTGAACATTTTCAGAGGATTGTTTTAGGGTAAATTTTAAACTCCTCCCTTTCTAACCACCATCCATGTGTTTGGGAAGAACCTCCACAATTTCCTGCTTAATTTGGGGGCTTCAACCAATTTCATGCCCTTGAGTGTGTGCAAGGCACTCAGAATAATGCCAACTCCTTCTTGGTGGAAGGTGACACAACTCGAAAAGACTAAGATCAACATAGTGTGGGAGATTAATAGAATACCTATGCAAGTTGTGACTGATCCTTGGATCCAACAGACCATAGACATTCAAGTGGATGATATCCCGGATATGTATGGTATAATCCTAGGAAGGAATTTCACAAGGGCATTGAACGGATATGCCACGATTGAATACTCACATATGTGGCTACTATGGTAAGGAATGTCGAATTAGATTAGGATCGATCGGGAGCCACATATGAGATTTATGATCATTGAGTACAACAACATGAAGGAGGTGTTGTATGCTGAAATAGATTTGGGGAATTATTCCCTAGTGTTGTGTCTGAATGAGCAAGAATGCCTTGAAGAAGAGGGAACAAGCAAGGTCTTCCTCATATTATGCATCTCTCCTGCTAATCTAGCCAATGCCTCTCTGAACACTAAAGTGCTGGTAGAATCTGATAATAAAGAGTCTAGAGAGGATGGCAGTCTTAGATTGCTGGATGGTTTCCAAAATTTCATGGAAAAATGTGTTCAAGACCAGCTTAGTTTGGGGACCCGAATGAACTTTTAGGAACTCTTGCTCCCTAACTGGTGCATGGTACATGATGTTGCTCACACATAATTTGACTATTGTTTGTGTCAAAAAGTAGGCTACTCTAAAAGGGAAATTGGGATCAGGATCATATGAACAAACATATTCCATCCCTGCACCTCCCAAAACGGTTACTGAAATGATGAACCCACTAAAGGAGAAAGTTGGATCTGTTGGTTCTATGTTCAAGGATTCTCCTAGATCCTGGATCTTTCGCTTTGATGGGTCTAAATCCAAGCATGAAGCTGGGGTATGTTTTGAATTGATTAGTCCCAAAGGTAAGTCATACTTTTTTTCTCATAGACTTCAATTTTATTGTACCAACAATGTAGCAGAGTATGAGGCTTTAGTCTTGGGCCTCTTGATGGCATTAAGAAAGGGTGTCAAAATGCTCCAAGTGTATGGAGATTTGGAGTTGGTCATAAAGAAAGTCAGGAAGCTCTATTCTTGCTATGATCAAAGACTCACCAATTACAGACACCATGTATGGGATCCACTAGAAGGACTAGATGCATTCAGTATCCAACTGATTTCATGCACTTAGAATCTTACTGACAATGCCTTGGCACAGGCAGCAAACACCCTACAACCACTATCCTTATCTGGCCTCAGAAGATTCATGGTGGATCTCACCTTTGTCCCATCAGTATGAGATAATGTATCCAATTTCTAGGTATTCAATGATGAAAAACACATCCTGGATTTTATCACCAGCTCGGATGTGTTTGCTACTCAAATAATCGACAGGTTCAAACCTCAAGAGGTGGACCTAGATATAGAAGGGATGATTAACCTAAAGATCAATACCATCCCTAGGGGAATGGTTCAATTAGAGTGAATCTTTGACTTGGATCAGATCAGAGATCAGGATTAGCAGGCTAAGAAGGATACCATCAGTAGCTAATGTGACACTTACAATCTAGGAACGGTTGGAAATGCCAAGAACGTGTTCATTAGTAAGGTGTATGCTCCTGAAGAAAGAAAGGGGATAATTGAAGCTCTACATAAGTATCACAACTCCATTACATGGAGTTATGAGGATCTCAAGATGTATGACATGTCAATTATCAGCCACACCATCCCACTCAGACCAGATGCAAAGCCATTTTGACAGTGGCAATGCCCTATCAATGCTTTACTGGAACCAATAATATACAAGGAACTACAAAAGTTGTTGTCAGCCAGGATCATTTTCCTGGTTAGACACTCCACATGGGTGGAAAATTTGGTTCCTGTCAAAAATAAAAGTGGGGAAATCAGGTTGTGCATTGACTTTTGCAATCTAAACCGCGCCTCAGAGAAGGATAACTATCCTGTACCATCATTGGATGAAGTGCTGCAGATAGGAAATGGCTCCTAGATGATGTCCTTCCTGGATAGATATTTGGGGTATAATCAGGTTATGGTGCAGTATGAAGATCGGCACAAGATGACATTCACCACCAAATGAGGAACTTTCTCTTATAGATGAATGTCGTTTAGACTAATCAATGTTGGTGCCACTTTCCAGTGTGCCATGGATATTGCATTCAAGGACCTAATCAGAAATTGCATAATCATCTACATGGATGATTTAATAGTGTTCTCAAAGCAGCGGGGTAATCACGTCGCCGACCTATGTAAGGTCTTTGAAAGGTTCCGCGAATTCGAGGTTTCCCTTGATCTGAACAAGTGCATCTTTAGTGTTAATGAGGGAAATCTCCTTGGGAGCGTCATATCAGAACATGGAATTTATATCGACCCCAAACGTGTCTAGATGATCATGAATATCTAGCTGCCACATAGAAAAAAGGAATTAATTTTTTTTTTAGAAAGATCAACTTTGTCTGCAAGTTCATCATAGGGTTCACGAAAATCATCAAACCACTCAATGCTAAGATAAAATAGGATGCTATGGTCGAGTGGACCCCAAAAGCAAAGCAGGATTTTTGGGAAATCAAGAAGGCAATTACTGACACCCTTTTGTTGGTCAACCCCAACTATCTGAATCCCTTCTACATTTACTCATTTGCTTTGGATCATTCGTGTGTCGGTATCTTGACACAAAAGGATGACGAGGGGAGTGAACACCCGATCGCCTTCATGATCACCCCTCTGAAGGATGTCAAAATACGCTATGACAACATCGAAAAATAAGCCTATTCTATTTTTAATGGGGTCAAAAATTTTAGGCATTATATCTTGCGCAACAAGGTGTTCGCTATAGTTCCTGACCCCATGGTGAAGACGTTACTTATGCAAAATGAGTTAAGAGAGTGAAGGGAAAAATGGATTTCATTACTACAAAAGTATGACATGGAAATCCATCGAATGAAGTTGGTGAGAGGGCAAGCACTTTCCAAAACAATGGTAGAGGTCGTTATTGAGGCTGGACCCGAACTCACAGTGTAACAGTACCACCTAGAGGATGTCTCTCTAGGACAATAGTACGATGACATAGCATATTACCTGTTGAATCATAAATTTCCACCTCATCTATAGGGAGGCTAAAGACAAGCCCTTAGATTGAAGAGAATCAACTACGTGTTATAGGGTGCCATATTGTATAAGAAGAATCATGAAGGTATCTACTTAAGATGCCTTGGTAAGGAAGAGGTTGATCGTGTTCTCAAGGAATTCAATGATAAGTTCAAGATTGTTCATGATTCTGGTTTGTCAATTGCACATCAAATATTAAGATTTGGGTACTATTGGCCCACCATTTTCAAGGACACTCATGGTCATGTTTATACCTGCCACGTGTGCTAGAATGCTTCCACTCGAGAGAGGAATGTTGTTGTCTCGTTGCAACCCATTTTGGAGGTAAGTATTTTTGCACAATGGGGTCTCAATTTCATTGGTCTAGTCAGCCCTCCATCATCTGTTTTACATAGGTACATTCTAATCGCTTCTTATTATTGTACTAGATGGGTAGAGGCAATAACTTATAGGCAATGTACAACTAAAGTAGTAACTAATTTTCTGGAAAGTTTTATTTTAAATTGCTTTGGTTGTCCTTATGCTCTAGTATGCGATAACAACCCTATGTTTGCTTCATTAAAATTCATGAGTTGGGCCTTTGACTATAGTGTCACCCTTAAATTTTCATCCAATTATTACCCTCAAGGCAATGTCCTTGCTGAGTCGACCAACAAGAACTTGATCACTATGATCAAGAAGCTGCTAGATAGGAATCCCAAGGATTGGCATACCCAACTTCATTTCACCCTCTGGGCAGATCGCACCCATCACAAGGCTGCCCTAGGAGATTCTTCGTATCATCTCATTTATGGCTTGGAGCCCTTCTTTCCCATACACTTGAAAATCCCTACCCTCCATTTTGTCAACGATTTTTATGAAGGAGGATAACTTAGATAAGCTCGCCTTGCTAAGTTGTTGCACCTTGAAGAACTAAGAGACCGTGCAATAGAAATTTTTTCCAAACATCAGGATGTGGTCAAAAGATAGTTCGACCGCCAAGCCAAAATTAAGGCCTTCCACATTTTTGATCTAGTCCTTTACTGCGACAAGGCTCATGAAAAGAAAGGGGGACACAACAAATTCAACAAGCTTTGGCTTGGACCCTTTTAGATTGCTGAAACCCTTTGAGATAATGCTTTTTGCTTAAAGATTTTAACATGTGAAGATGTCGCATTGCCTGTTAATGGGCAGTACCTTGAGCATTACTTCCAGGCCTGAGCTCTTCCAGAGCTATTTGTGTAAATACATGTACATAAGTTAGAATAGGTTTCCTGCTTTGTCCTTAGGTTTTTCTCATTTTCTTCACTATTTTGTTCTGACCTTGGAAGAGTCTTCCCATTTTATTGTGGTGGTCATGCCTAGCTTGATAAATGGTTTTCCCTACTACTCCCTCTTGCATTGTTCTTTAGATAAGACTTCACTCCCTATTGCTAACCTCTGAAAGCCCCTAAGCATTGGTTTTCAACTTTCAAACTCTAAACTAACCTAGGATGGCTATCAACTTGAATTCCTTGTGTTTATCATGGAACAAACAAAAACCTATTTAAAATTTCCAAAGAATGGTATGGTGATTACTAAGAGGACAAGATAAGTGAAAAATCTAAAGTCTACTCCAGTGACCACTATGATTCCCAAACCCATAGTGAGCTTCATTGCTTACATGTTTGAACAAAAAGAAAAGAGAAAAATGCTCAAAAGAAGTATCAAGTGAAAAAATAGACAATGTGAAAATAACAACCGTATGGGTGTGCGAATATATCTACCAGGGCTATGGACACCTAGCTGGTAGTAGAGCTATGTTCGTGGGGTCACAATGACAAATCTGTCAGGGCTATGGACACTTGACTGGAAGTGGAGCAATAACTAGGTTAATTTTGGGGTCAAGAAAACTATGTAGCTTATCCCTCTTGATCAGTGGTTGCCCGCACTATCTCCAAGGAAAGTAAATGATCTCACCATGCACACACTTCCATGATGATGTCATAGCATGGTTCAATATCACTTTCCTTAACCTGCTCTTGGTTTAGCTTTGAAAATTAGCTATGGTGTGCGAAACAAGAGATCATGGGTTCAGAATGAATAGTTATCTTTAGACCGTCGGAAGCGTTCTCCCAGCGGAGTCACCATTTGTTGTGCCTTATGCACACATGCCTTGTTCGGAACAGGGACCCTTTCTTCCCAATTTTTTACTTGCTAGCTCCTTTTTGCTGCACCTTGTTTTGCATGCCCATTTTCGCACCCTAAAGGGTCAACATATTCCCAAAGTCACATTTTAAAGTTTGACCAAACTTGGCCCCCATGAAAAATGCTAAGTATTAAGCCATTTTAGGTTTCCCTTGTTAGAATGCCTTTCTAACATCAGTGACACCTTCCAGGCCTAGACCCCTGGGTTTACCTTCTTGAATTTCCATTTTGGTTTCGTTATTCCAAATGGCCGAACATGACCATCTTTCTAGCTCACCGGGCCTGACCTATTGAGATTCCCTTCCTGGGTTTCCCTTTGGACTTTGCCATTCAATACAACCGCTAGCCTTTGTCTTTCTGAACCACGGACCCTGGAGCTCCCATCGCCATATGCATTCCACTTTACAAATTTTCTTAGGGTCGTGGCTCAACGTCTTCCTAGCCACTGAACCCCAGTCCTCTCGTCACCACCTGGGAATGTAAACACAGCTACCCCCCTTGTTGCCATACCAAGCATTAAATTCAACATTAATGGTGTCAGGGTTATATAAACAAGTTTCAAACTATCATTTTCACATGAGAGACGTGATTGAAAAAGACAGTGCCACCCTAGTAAATTCTACCTCCGCCTTGATGCCCGAGACTCTACTTCACCATTCTCGTGAACTCAGTAGATATCTACTTCAGAGTTTCGAGGTATGTCCACCATATGTGTGCCTTGTCTTCATTTCTTTAAAATCATGGCTTAAATCAAGTTAAAAATGATAAAATGAGCTTGAATTTGGTAAAGTAGTGCACCAACAAAGAAACCCACTAATTAGAAGTGAGAAAATCAACAATTCAAGCCATCAAATTTGAGACTGGAGACTCACTTCCCCACCACTGTTCTTCAAAGCAGGCGGCTACATCCTTCGGGCCCGAAACTCTCTGCGGCTAGTTCAAACCTTATCCAAAATTTGGGTCTGATGACAAACCTCCCCTCGGGCTCCAGTGTCTGGGTTTCCTTCTTTGGGATTCCATGTCCATTTCACCATTCGAAATGAGGAAATTTGAGTGTCCTAACCCACCTCGGACCTCGACCCTGCAAAGTCCATAAATTTGTAAACAAGAGCAAACTTGCCCTGGGTCCCGACCTCCGGGATTTCCTTCCCAGGTTTTTGTTGTTCCCTCGCCATTCAGAACAACCTTCCTCGAGTGTCTTCCGAAACCTCGAACCCCGAGCACGAGATGTCCATCCCAAAAAATTGCAAGAAATCCAAACATTTAAATTATCGTCAGACCCTGACCTTCAGAATTCTATGTCTGGGATTGCGTGTCACTTTCATCATGTCGAACGGATGTCTCGGGATGTCTTTTCGACTCCTGGACCTGGATTCCCTTTTTTTTAGCATAAACTGTAAGACAAAAATGTAACGTCCAGACGCTGTCCAGAATTTGAACTCTGGAATTTTGTCTCCAAGATTTTGTTCTGGTTTCACCATTCCAAATGGCTAAACCTAACCATCCTTCCTGTCCCCAGGCCCTGACCTTTGGTTCACTGTCGAGATTTCCTAGATGATAAATTTATCTCCTGAGATTACCCTCGGGACTTCCATCCTCGGATTCCTATCCGCATTTCCCCATTTTATACGTCTATCCCATGATAGCTTCTTGACGCTAGCAACCCGACCTTCGGAGCTCGACACCTAGAGTGCCATCTCCCCTGCATTGTTCCAAATGGCCTTCCTACACCTGAAACACGAACGCTTGAATGAGGGCTCAGATGACCTCCAAATCCAAAATGGAATTCGACCCACTTCCTAAAATTTGGTCTTCTTTCACACTAGCCATTCATTGATCAAATCCAAGATCAGAAAATTCATTAGGGGTGCCTTGACTCATTTTCCCTTCCAAACAACATTCTACCAAGGGAATTTCGGCCTTGGGAACTTGGATTGCCTGAGTTGTTTCCTAATGATTTTTAATCATGTGTTAGGCATTTATCAAATATGAATGATCATTGCAGATCTAACCTTGATGTGCAAGGATTTATCCGAGGCTGCTTTTCCATGTTTAATGTCACTAATTCATGTCTCTTTGTGCAGGATTTACAAAATCTAGTGCAAAAACCTCTAGTATCACCAAGGAAAAGGGAAAACAAACTACCAAAGCACCTCGAGGCAATGAGGAGAAGGATCATGTCGATATTGACGATTTTACACAGAGGGTCAAGGTGGATCCAACAAAAAAAAATGCAAAACTAATTAGAAGTAGCGAACTTGCTAAGGTTGCAGGCTTTCTGTCAGCTCTGGTGGCCCCCGAGTTGGTAATGGCATGTCGAGAATCATATCAGCCCTAGACTAGAACCATAGTAGACCATGATGGAATCATCCTTGCAGACATGTCCCCTCTTGGGATAACTACAACCTTCCACATCCTTGCCTTTGAAAGCATGCAGACACCGACTGTAAAAGAATGCAAGGATTTATGGGATCAAGATCCTATGAGATGTAAGAAACTGATCAATCCATACTGGTTGAAGGATTAGTGGGCCAGTGCTGGCAAGGTCCCGCAGGAGCTCTTTCTCAGTGACTTCTTCAAGGATTACCATGACCTCGCTACCTTACTAAGTAGAGTAATGGGCCTTCCTACTGCAATGTTCTTCCAAGAGTGGATGTTATACTTTGTGGAGCGAATTCTCCATGGTGATGCTGCCTTTGATTGGGGAGAAATAATCAGAAATTGCTTCCACGAGTAGTCTATCAGTGTGAAGAAGACTTCAAATTTTTATATGACAAACTACCTGGTTTACTCGCTTACCGATTGGCGACATTATCATGGACTGAACATGACGCCCAATACAATGCCAAGAAGGGAGCTCAAGCCTTATGACAAATATCCTCATCTACAATACATAAACTTCAAAAGAGAATACTGTAGGGTGAATGACGCCTTCATTGCCTACATCATAAATTTCCTTGAAGGTGATTTCTAGAGAAGAGTATCCAATAGTGCCAGAGCCCTCCTTAGGTAGTATTCCTTCTTATAGATACAATTCCCTAAGTTCACTTACATTCATGCCCAAGGATTCATGGAGAGGTCGAACAAGCTGCCCCGGTACCCCGATGACCGGATCATACTCTTGGAGCTGACTTGGTTGCTGTGACACATTCACAATGTTCTAAGCAACAAACAACTGGGAGAGACACCTTATCCTATCTACCTCAGCTAGGGAATGTACAAAATTCATACCTCCCAATGTGCAGGGAATTTAGAAAAGGAACTTGCTGACCACCATTTCAGGCAATATATAGCTCGGTCACGAATGGACCCATATAGTCATATCAAAAAGGCATTGGGACCTGAGTATGCCCACCTCCACAATGTTGAGGATTTATGGGCCAACTACAAGGATGATCTTGAGGTACAATTGTGACACTACATGCACATGACTGCCCTTTGTGTGCAAAGAGTAAACTTGTGCCTAGTTCCAGACCAACTTGAGGAAGATGAGAGCACACTGATTGATCTAGGATATAGTGTCATCACCAACCTACCACTACCAATGTTTGATTGGGAGGAGCAAGAGGTTGATAACCTCGACATAATCACCAAGCATGTGGAAGTTCAAACAAAGGCATGGTCCAACTAGCAAGTGGCATGACTAAAGCAATAGAGAGTCACCTTAACATTTAAGGGACTTGAAAGTGAGCAAAGTGGCTCTGATGGTGAGGTGGCTATTGCTATGAAAACTAGGGAAACTTCCAAATCCCCACCAATTTGTCAAAACCAAAAAGATAAATGAAACTAGTGAGGAGAGGCCTAACACGAAGGTTTATGCTCGGAAGGCTTTGGAGGGCGAGCCTTCCAAAAAGAAAAGAAAAATAGTTGGGGTTGTGGGGATGCCTATAATAGCTAAAGATCCGCTCCTCGAGGGAAAGGAGGAAGAGGCTGACCAGCCAAGGTCTCCATCTACTACTATTACCACTATCCCACCTACCTTTCTCGTAGTAGTTGCTTCCTCCCCACCTACAGTGGACATCTTTGTCCACCTTGCCTCCATTTCTCCTATCATCCAGGTCATATTGGTGGATTCATCCTCTGCCATGACCTCATTGGTCTCTTCATCTTCTATGTCTCCCTCCCTTCCAACCACTTCTACTACTACAATTCATGTCCTCAGTCTCCTGGAGTCTTTCATAAAGTATATGTAGAATGTGCCATATGGGTTTTTTGGGATGCTTACAAGTCCAATAGTGCAAGCTGCAATAGCCCAGGCTATGGCTAACGCTCTAGCTCTCCCTCCCCCAACTGAACCACCAAGAATGGAGACAACAATGCAGATTTTAGATGAGCTCAAGCGACAATAGCTAGAGGCTGCCAATATGCCCGAAGATGAAAAATTTGAATATCATGAGCATTGAATGTTTTAATACCAGAAGATCGATGAGGTGGCATATGAATCTTTCAATGAAAGCAACAAGGAAATGGACACTGAATTAATCTAGGAAACACATGATCTAGAGCTTGATGTAGAATGGAGCAAGCAACTCAAGGAAATTGAGGATAAAGAAGCTGAGGAGCGGCTTCTCGCTAAAGAAGAAGTTGTTGCTCTAGGGATTGAAGGCAGTAGGTTTCCAGCTGCAAGACATGACCAAACCCTGAAACATGATGAGGAAGCATCCCTCCATGAATATGAACAAGAAGATAAGCACAGGAAACATGAATATGATCAAGATGAAGAGGATAAATATGTTGAAAGGGAAAATCCCTCCAATGAGAAATTTCCCACCAAGTCTCCCACTAGACATGTAATGCTCAAATAGGACTCGGATGAGGAGAAGGAGGATGCAGGGGTTGATAAGGAGGCCCTTGTTGTTAGAACCATTGAACTTAGGTCGTAGGGCAGCAAGGATTAGTGTGAATCACCTAAGGAGGGGCCCCCAATACCCAATTGGCTAGGGAATTAGCTTAGGAAAAAGACTCCCACCCTAAAAGGTCCTAAGGCGAGGCTAGAGGCAATATTGGCAAAAGTACAGATAAGCACCAAGAAAGAGAAAAGGCCAAAAATTAGATCAAAGATAACCATGGATTCCTCTGGATCTAGGGCAATACAAATAGCCACGTCGATCATTGGAAAATAAGGAATAACTTATAACATCTCCACTATCGACTTGGGAGCAGCCACTAGGGAGCAGAAGGTCGACCACCTCTAGGAATCGCTCACCACGGTGGTGCACCTTATCTAGTAGGATATGGTTTCAAAGGAGGAAATCAAAGCACTAGTGGCTGATTTGATGGCCTATATTCAACAATGGTCATTCCTAGATTTCATGTGATTTTCTTCTCGAGCCTTTGCCCAGTTTGAGCTTTTCAGAAGCAATGCGGCAAAGTATGACAACAACTACAAGAAGCTTGTTAACAACTCCCAAGAATGGAGCTACTAGTTGCTACGATTTGACATCATGGAGGTGGACAAGCTTCAAAAAATGATCTTGAGCTTTGTGGAGTATGTAGCTTTGAAGAAGTGTGAAGGCAACCCTTTCATCAATGAAGAACTCCTAAAAGAGTAGCTACAACAAAGGGGCAAACAACAAAAGGATGAAACTACTATATTGTTGTCACTAGATGGTGAAATAGCCCAAAAAGACAAAAAATATTTTAGAAATGTAATATATCTAGGGGTAGGTGATATCCTAGTGTAAAGTGTATCTTGGCAACATAATAGAATTGAATCTTGGCCATTCATTTTTATTTTTGAAAACTTTAAATAGGGCTCTCCTCCTCTCATTTTAGGAGAGCTGAGTTGTTGTAAAGGCATGCTGCAGAAATTTTAATAGAAATACAATGACTTGGTGCATTTCTGGATTTCTTCCCATGTTGCATGATTCTTCTCCCAATAGTTAAAATTTGAGTTTAAAGTTATTTTTTTGTTCGATTTTCCTTTAGTTAGCTTTGGTGGATTTAGTGATGTGTCTTTGGTTATGAAGCTTTCTGTTGTGTGTATGCTTTCCTTGTCCATACTTTTGGTCATTGGCTACTGGTAGGTGACTATGCAAAGTTATCTTGCAGTATAATTTCATAGCTTCTCTTTAAACTTTGTCTTTTTTCACATTTGCATGGTGAAGGAATGATGAATATATGCATTCCTTAGAAGATAGCATAGATTTCATGACATTGTGAGAATTCAGATTAAGTGAAATCCTATTTAAGGAAACTATCCAAAGCAGGAACCTCCATGATCACTAGTAATTGGTAGTTGTAGGTCCATGAACCTTCCTTCTTCCTCACCCCCTCCTTTTTTTTTTTTTAGAAATAACCTGTGCTAAGGTTCATTGCACATTGTAAAGTCAAATATGATGAAACAATGGAGTCCAAGACTGTAGTCTGAGCCTGCAACAAAGTGCAATAATTTCCTATTTGAAGAACTCCATTCACTAACCCAATTCTCCTACAGCTTTAACTCTCATAAGACCGCCTTGTGATTCTAGAAAATCACATCAAACAACTGATATATTCCAAGAATCAGCATGACCTAACATCCGAGAGACCTTGGGATAGTTTTTTGCAATTTGATTGTGGAAGATTGTCTTTCAAGAGAGGTAATGCACCTACGCATTACCTACATTGTGAAGTGCATAAAAAAACCATCAACATAACTGGCGCTGGAAGGAGGGCCCTTTGCAGATAAAGCTAGATCGAATTGGATCATTATCCCTTGAGAGATTTCATCGAGTCTTGAGATCTACACCTAACAAAGGAGAATTTCAGGAATTACAGCCCCTTGTCCGAGCTAAAAGAGCTAAATGAAGTGAACCATCCATCGCCGATTCATCAGACCAGCCCACTGCTCTTTCACCTTCATATTCTCCAACATCATTGGTAGTACCACCTTCCACTCATCTGATCTGAATAGCCTTCCACGTTGCCACTTCATCTTCATTGAACACTACCTTTCAGCCAAACATAGTCACCTGTCCTACTACTACCCTATTGATTGTTGTTGCCCCTTTACAGTCACAAGCCAATCTGGCATAGCCACCTCCACCAACCCCTCGAATGGCATGGCTGGGCAATAACCTATTTCCTTTGGCTTTCAACCTCTATCATGATATGCTAAAGAATCCCAAGAACTTCTACACAAAGTTCAACTCCAGGGATCCACAGAGGATAACCGAGGAGCATGTCAAGATCTTCAAAATTGCCTTGAAGACTATGCAAATCATATACAAGGATGTTGATTGATGGCACTTTCCCTACTCCTTAGGGGAGGAGGCCTTCTACTGGTACGTCAACTTACTAGCTAGAACTATGAACACATGGGACCTTTTGAAGAATTGTTTTCTAAAGAATTTCAAGACCTTGGTGAGCCCTACAGACTCATACTGACATTTCATGTTGGTTCAAAGGGATATTAATGAAGCAATCATTTCATTCAATGACCATTTCCATAGAGCATACACTTGGCTACATGCTCCGTACATTTTCAACAATGCTGTCATCTTACCTGTTTACTATGCAACATTGGATAACCTCACTCCAGCCCTAGTGAAGAGAATGAGACCATCGCCCACTAGGTTGGTCAATGCATATGCCGAAGCTATTATTACCAATATAGATTCGGGGTAGAACATTTCTAGCCCGCTGTCTTCTCTTGGGAAAACCATGCATCTGGCATAGATTCAGGGGCTTACTCAAGCCTTGTAGCATCAGACACCCCTATTGAATCCAGTACCACAACTACCTATGGTTCTGCATCCTAGGCAACCAATGAATCAGGAGTATCCGATACCTCACTACTTGTTGCTCCAGTAGGAAAACCCGCATCCTAAACCATCCCAAGTGTTAGCGTACCTCCAAGTAGTGGAATTCCCTCCCACTCATTAGAATCAACTAGTTGCACAACCCATGTTCCTCCAGAATTTTGTGTCATAGCTAAACAATGTCAAAAATGGCAGGATTTACGAGCTCACGAAAATGATCAAAAATATGTCCACAGAAATGATGCACTTGAGGAATCAGAACGACCAGTTGCAAGTATCATAAAAGGTCATCCAAGCTAACCTTAATTGTGATAATCAAGATCAATGTGAAAGTAGGGACAATTGGGATGCTAGAATGTCATCTAGATAAAATTATGACAGAAATCAGAATTCAGGCCAAAACTTTGATAAAAGGCCCTTCCAAAGGAAAAACCGGACATGGAACAAATGACCCAACAATGGCGGTGTTCCCACACCCCTTGATCAGCCCAGCAGTAGTGAGAACCTTGCAAGTAGAGTTTAGTTGGTGGAAGTTGCTCTATCTAGTTGGTGTCACATACATAAAACAAGTCAGCATTCTGAGCTGGATTGTTCAGAATTCCAAACTGCTACTAAGATTTTTCAAGTTGAAGTCCAAAATGCAGTGGATGATTCAGGGTGAAAAGATATTATCTTGTCTGACCCATACAGCTCCTTAGTGCTGGTGGTGAACTAGGCTCATTTTCCAAAGGCTTAATGCAATGTGCTAGAGCAGGAGGGTATCAACTCAAATAGCTATGATAAAGTAGAAGAGGTAAGTTCCAAAAGTCCTTTGACTCAGACTTTCGATTCAATAGATAATGGTCATAAGGATGATGAAGAAGAGCCTAGGGAACATGAAGTCCAAATATTTCACAAAAGGACCACCCCTTACAACCTTAGAAATAGATAGGTCGGTGGTCATGGTGGAGGTCCTTTTATGACCTCCACTCTGCTTAATAATTTCAGCACCCCTCCCAATCAAAATTCAAGTAATAACTCGGGTTTTCCCCATACACCCACATGATATCTCAATAGAAATGAATAGTAAAACAACAGCCAAAGCCAGGCCACTAGCTCCTCCCAAAATGTTTCCTATGATCAAGAAGTTGAGCAGATGGGGAAGTATATTTGTGAGGAATTTAAAAAGGTAAAGCTAAGTGTGTTCGCATTCGAACTGCTAAAGGTGCCTACCATCAGGAATGCATTTTTTTAGAATGATAAATGGGACTCCACCATAGGGGTCAACTCAAGAAACTTCAGCCAAGAGGTTTTCTTTTAATGATTAGAAAAATGAGCCGGTTGTTAGACAGATCTTTAATAGTAAGGGTAACCCACTAGCAGGTCAGCAAGCAAACTAGCAGCCCGACAAAGTAACTAATCAGGCACCAACCGAAAGCAAGGGCACTGAGAAAGACAAGGGCTAGGTCATTTAGGTTGACGTTTCTGGAGGATTGTTACAGGGTAAATTTGAAAATCCTCCCTTTCTGACCACCTTTCGTGTTTTCAAGAAGAACCTTCACAACTACCTGCTTGATTTGGGGGCTTCGGCCAATGTCATGCCCCTGAGCATGTGCAAGGTGCTTAGAATAATGCAAAATGCTTCCTTGTGGAAGGTGACACAACTTGACAAGACTAAGATTAGCATAGTGGGGGAGATTAATAGAATACCTATGCAAGTTGTGGTTGATCCCTGGATCCAATAGACCATAGACATTCAGGTGGTTGTTATACTGGATATGTATGGTATAATCCTAGGAAGGGATTTCAAAAGGGCATTGAATGGATACACCACGATTGATTACTCACATATGTGGATGCCATGGAAAGGAATGTCAAATCAGATCAGGATCGATCAGGAGCCATAGATGAGATTTATGATGATTGATTAAAAAACCATGAACAAGGTGTTGTATGTTGAAACAGATTTTGGGAATTATTCCCCAGTGTCATGTCTAAATGATTAGGAATTCCTTGAAGAAGAGGGAACATGCAAGGTCCTCCTCACGTTATACAGCTTGCCTACTAATCTAGCCAATGCCTCTCTGAGCATTGAAGTTCTAGTAGAATCGGACAATGAAGAGTCAGGAGAGGATGATAGTCTTGGATTGCTAGATGGTTTCCAAGATTTCATTGAAAAATGTGTTCAATAATAGGTTAGTCTAGGAACCCGAATGAACTTTTAGGAACTCTTGCTCCCTAACTAGTGCAGGGTACAAAATGTTGCTCACTCAAAATTTGACTTCTATTTGTGTCAAACCGTAATTGATCATGTCAAAAAGAAAGCTACTCTAAAAGGGAAACCAAGATCAGTACCATACGAACAAATATATTCCATCCTTGTAGCTCCCAAAATGGTTACTGAAATGAAGGCCCCACTGAAGGCAAAAGTTAGATCTATTGGTTCTATGTTCAAGGGTACTTCTAAATTCCAGACGTTGCAATTTGATGGGTCTAAATCCAAGCACGATGTTGGGGCAGGTTTCAAATTGATTAGTCCCAAAGGTAAGTCATACTTTGTTGCTCATAGTCTTCAATTTTATTGTACCAACAACATAGCAGAGTATGAGGCTTTAGTATTGTGTCTCTTGATGCCATTAAGAAAGTGTGTTAAAATTTTCAGATTTGGTCGTAAAGCAAGTCAGGAAGCTCTATTCCTGCTATGATCCAAGACTCACCAATTAGAGACATCGCATATGGGATCTACTAGAAGGACTGGATGCATTCAATATCCAATTGATCCTACACACTTAGAATCATACTACCAATGCGTTGGCACAGGAAAGAAGCATGCTAAAGCCACTATCCTTATCTAGCCTCAGAATATTAACGGTGGAGATCACTTCTGTCCCATCAGTTCCAGATAATGTATCTAATTTCCAGGTATTCAATGATGACAAACACATCCTAGATTTTATCACCAACTTAGGTTTGTTTGCTACTCAAATAATTGATGAGGTCAAATCTCAAGAGGCGGACCTAGATATAGAAGGGATCATTAATCTAGAGACCAATACCATCCCTAGGGGAATGGTTCAATTAGAGTGAATCTTTGACTTGGATCAGATCAGAGATCAGGATCAGTAGGCTAAGAAGGATATCATTAGTGGCCAATGTGACACTTACAATCCAGGAACGGTTGAAAATGCCAAGAACATGTCCATTGGTAAGGTGTGCACTCCTGAAGAAATAAAGGGGATAATTGAAGCTCTACGAAAGTATCACAATGTCATCACCTAGAGTTACGAGGATCTCAAGATGTATGACAAGTCAATTATCACCCACACCATCCCGCTCAAACTAGATGCGAATCCATTTCGATAGTGGCAACACCCTATCAATGCTTTACTAGAACCAATAATATACAAGGAAGTATAAAAGTTTTCATCCAGGATCATTTTCCCGGTTAGACACTATACATGGGTGGCAAATTTGGTTCCTATCAGAAAGAAAAGTGGGAAAATAAGGTTGTGCATTGACTTGCGTAATCTAAACTGATCCTCAAAGAAGGATAACTATCATGTACCCTCATTGGATGAGGTGTTGCTAATAGTAAATGTCTCGTAGATGATTTCCTTCCTAGATGGATATTCGGGGTATAATCAGGTTATCATGCAGTACGAAGATCGACACAAGATGACATTCACCACCAAATTGGGAACTTTCACTTATAGACAAATGTCATTCGGACTAATCAAAGATGGTGCCACTTTCCAATGTGCCATGGATATTGCATTCAAGGACCTGATCAGCAAGTGCATAATCATCTACATGGATGATTTAATAGTGTTCTCAAAGCAGCAGGGTAATCACGTCACTGACCTATGCAAGGTCTTTGAAATGTGTTATGAATTTGGGGTTTCCCTTAATCCGAAGAAGTGCATGGGGAATTTCTATTGACCCCAAACATGTCTAGTCGATCATGAAGATCCAGTTGCCAGGCAACAAAATGGAATTAAAATATTTTTTTGGAAAGATCAAATTTGTCTGCATGTTCATCATAGGCTTCATGGAAATCGTCAAACCACTCAATACTATACTAAAAAAGGATGCTAAGGTCGAGTGGACCCCAGAAGAAAAGTAGGATTTTAGGGAAATAAAGAAGGCAATTGCTGATGCCCCTGTGCTGGTCAAACTCAACTATCTGAAGCCCTTCTACATCTACTCATTTTCTTCGGATCATTCCTGTGTGAGTATCTTGACACAAAAGGATGACGAGGGGAGCGAACACCTAATCATCTTCATGAGAACCCCTCTGAAGGATGTCGAACTACGTTGTCACAATGTTGAAAAACAAGCCTATGCTCTTGTTAAGGTGGTCAAAAAATTCAGGCATTATACATTATTGAAAAAGGTGTTCGCTATAGTTCTTGACCCCATGGTGAAGACATTTCTTATGTAGAATGAGTTAGGAGAGTGAAGGGAAAAATGGACTGCATTGTTGCAGGAGTATGACATGGAAATCCAGCCAATGAAGTATGTGAGAGGGTAGGCACTTTTGAAAACAATGGTAGAGGTGGTTATTGAGGCTAGACCCAAACTCACAGTGCTGCAATACCACCTAAAGGATGTCTCTCTAGGGGAATGGTACGATGACATAGTGTATTACCTATTGAATCATATATGTTTGCCTCATCTGTAGGGAGTCCAAAGGTGAGCCCTTAGATTGCAGAGAAGAAACTACATATTATAGGTCACCATATTGTACAAGAATAATCATGAAGGTATCTACTTAAGATGCCTTTGTAAGGAAGAGGTTGATCATGTTCTTAAGGAATTCTATGATAAGTTCGGGACTGGTCACGGTTCTGATTTGTCAACTGTACATGAAATATTAAGAGTTGGGGAC
Organism: Sequoiadendron giganteum; assembly: GCA_007115665.2. Taxonomy (NCBI): domain Eukaryota; kingdom Viridiplantae; phylum Streptophyta; class Pinopsida; order Cupressales; family Cupressaceae; genus Sequoiadendron; species Sequoiadendron giganteum. The sequence goes on from CM021101.1 coordinate 603,786,973, forward strand.
TATTAGCCCACCATTTTCAAGGATGCTCACGGTCATGTCCATACCTACCACGTGTGCCAGACTACTGCTGCTCGAGAGAGGAATGTTGTCTCGTTACAAACTATTTTGGATGTAAGGCCTTTCACAGAATGGGGTCTTGATTTCATTGGTTTGATAAGCCCTCCATCATCTAAGGGACACAGATACATTCTAATCACTTTTGATTATTCTACTAGATGGACAAAGGCAATAGCTTGTAGGTAATGTACAACTGAAGTAGCAACTAATTTTTTGGAAAGTTTGATTTTAAATCGCTTTGGTTGTCCTTATGCTTTAGTATGCGATAATGGCCCTATGTTTGCTTCATTAAAATTCATGAGTTGGGTCTTTTATTATGGTGTTGCCCTTAAATTTTCATCCAATTATTACCCTCAAGGCAATGGCCTTGCTGAGTCGACCAACAAGAACTTGATCACTATGATCAAGAAATTGTTAGATAGGAATCCCAAGGATTGGCATACCCAACTTTGTTTTTCCCTTTGGGCAGATCACACCCATCACAAGGCTACCCTCAGAGATTCCCTGTATCATCTCGTTTATGGCTTGGAGCCTATCTTTCCCATACACTTGAAAATCCCTACTCTCTAGTTTTTCAACAATTTTTATGAAGGAGGAGACCGTAGATAATCTTTCCTTGCCAAGCTATTGCACCTTGAAGAAGTAAGAGACCGTGCAATAGAAATATTTGTCAAACATTATGGTATGGTAAAAAGATGGTTCAATTTCCAAGCCAAAATTAAGACCTTCCGCATTTCTGATCTAGTCCTTTACTGGGACAAGGCCCACAAAAAGAAAGGGGGACACAACAAATTCAACAAGCTTTGGCATGGCCCCTTTCAGATTGCTTAAATCCTCAAAGATAATGCTTTTCCCTTAAAGAGTTTGACTGGTGAAGATCTCTTGTTTCTTGCCAATGGGTAGTACCTTAAGCATTACTTCTAGGCCTAAGCTCTTCCAGAGTTGTTTGCGTAAATACCTATACATAAGTTAGAATAGGTTTCCTGCTTTGTCCTTCAATTTTTCTCATTTTCCTGAATGTTTTATTCTGAACTTGGAAGAGTCTTCTCATTTTGGTGTGGTGGCCATGCCTTGCTTGATAAGTAGTTTTCCCTCCTACCCGCTCTTGCATTGTTCTCTAGATAAGCCTTCAATCCCTATTGCTAACCTCTGAAATCCCCTAAGCATTGGTTTTCAACTTTCAAACTTTCAACTAACCTAGGATGGCTATCAACTTGAATTCCCTATGTTTATCATGGAACATAAAGAAACATATTTTAAAATTTCCAAAGAATGGTATGGTGATTACAAAGAGGGTTGGATAAGTGAAAAATCTAAATTCTACTCCAGTGACCACTGTGATTCCCAAGCCCATAGTGAGCTTCATCGCTTACACAGTTGAACAAAAAGAGAAGAGAAATATGCTAAAAAGAAGAATCAAGTGAAAAAATAGACAAAGTGAAAATAACAACCGTATGGGTGTGCGAATATCTCTACTGAGGCTATGGACACCTTACTGGCAGTAGAGCTATGTTCGTGGGGTCAGAGTGACAACTACATTGGGGCTATGGACGTCTGACTGGCAACATAGCAATGTCTAGGTTACTTTTGGGGTTAGGTGAACTACGCAGCTTATCCATCCCAATCAGTGGTTTCCCACGCTATCTCTAGGTAAATTAACTGAACTCACCACGCACACACTTCTATGATGATGTCGCAACATAATTGAATCTCGCCTTCCTTAACCTCCTCTTAGTTCAGCTTTGAAAATCAGCTCTGGTGTTTGAAACTAGAGATCATGGGTTTAGAATGAATATTTTTTCTTTAGAATGTCAAGAGCATTCTCCCAGCAGAGTCGCCATTTGTTGTGCCTACTACACACATGCCCCATTCGGAACGGGGACCCTCTCTTCTCTCTTTTTTGCTCGTTCGGTCCTTTTTGCATTGCCTTGTTTTGCATGCCCATTTTTACACCCTAAAGGGTCAACATATTCCCAAAGTCACATTTTAAAGTTTGACCAAACTTGGCCCCCTTGAAAAATGCTAAATCCTAAGCCATTTTGGGTTTCCCTTGTTAGAATTACTTTTTGATGTTCGTGACACCTTTTGGGCCTGAACCCTTAGGTTTCCCTTCTCGAATTTTTGTTCCAATTTCATTGTTCTAAATGGCTAAACCTAACCATCTTTCCAGCTTGCCAGACCTGATGAGCCAGGATTCCCTTCCCATGTTTCCCTTTGGACTTCACCGTTCAATACGACCACTAGCCTTCGTCTTTCTAGACCTCGACCTTGGAGCTCCTATCATCATATGCATCTCACTTAACAGATTTTCTGATGGCCATGGCTTGACGTCTTCCCAACTACCGAACCACGGTCCTCCTGTCACGGCCTAGGAATTTAAACTCAGCTACCTCCCTTGCCACTATAACAAACATTAAATTCAACATTAACAACACCGGGGTTATATAACCAGGTTTCAAACTGTCATTTTCACATGATAGACACGATTGAAAAAGATAACATGGCCCCAGCAAATTCTACCTCTGCACCTGAGCCTCTGCTTTGTCGTTCCTCATGAATTTAGCTGAAGTATACTTTAGGGTTTCAATGTATGTCCACCATCCGTGTGCCTCATCTTGATTTACTTAAAATCATGGCTTAAATCAAGTTAAAAATGATAAAATGAACTTGAGTTTGGTAAAGTAGTGCCCCAACAAAGAAACCCACTAATCGGAAGTGAGAAAATAAATAGTTCAAGCCATCAAATTTGAGATCAGAGCCTCACTTCCTTGCTGCTATTCTTAAGAGAAGGTGACTACATCCTTCGATCCCAGAACTCTCTGCGACCAGTTTGAACCTTAGCCAAAATTAGGGTCCAACAGAAAACCTCCCCTCACACTCTAGTGTTTGAGTTTCCTTCTTCAGGTTTCTAAGTCCGTTTTGTCATTCCAAACGGAGAACTCTGAGCGTCCTTCCTGAGCCCAGACCCTGACCCTACAAAGTCCATAAATTTGTAAATGAGACCAAACTTGCCCCGAGTCTTGGCCTCTATGATTCCCTTCCTGGGTTTTCATTGTGCCTTCGCTGTTCGAAATGACCTTCCTCGATCGTCTTCCTGACCCTCAGACCCCAGGCGCAAGATGTCCATCTCAAAAAATTGCAGGAAAACCAAACATTTAAATTATCGCAAGACCCCGACCTCTAGAATTCCGTGTCTGAAATTTTGTGTCACTTTCACCATTTCAAATGGCTATCCCGGGAGATCTTTCCAACTCCTGGACCCCGGTCCCCTTTTTTCCGAGCATAAAATCTAAGATAGAAACATAACATCCAGATGTTTCCTAGACTCTGGACTCAAGAATTCTATTTCCAGGATTTTGTTCTGGTTTCTCCATTCCAAACGACTGAACCTGACCAGCTTTTCGGTCCCTGGGTCCCGACCTTTGGTTCATTGTCGGGCTTTCCTAGTTAATAAATTTGTCTTTGGGGATTACCCTCTGGACTTCCATCCTCGAATTCCCATTTTCATTTCTCTATTTTGCACGGTTGTCCCATGACAGCTTCCCAATGCTGAAAACCTAACCTCCATAGCCCGGCACTTAGAGTGTCATCTCCCCTATGTTGTTCCAAATGACCTTCCTATAGTTGAAACCTAAACGCCTGAATGAGGGCTTAGATGACCTCCAAATCCAAAATAGACTTTGACCCAGTTCCTAAAATTTGGTCTTCTTTCATGCCAGCCCTTCATTGATCAAATCCAAGACCATAAAATTCATTAGGGGTGCCTTGCCTCATTTTACCTTCCAAAGGGCATTCTGCCAAGGGAATTTTGGCCCTAGGAACCAAGATTTCCTATTTTGTTTCCTAATGATTTTTTTATCATGTGTTAGGCATTTGTCAAATATGAATGATGATTGCAAATCTAACATTGATGTGCAGGGATTCATCTGAGGCCACTTTTCCATGTTTAATGTCACTAATTCACATCTCTTTGTGGAGGATTTATGGAATCTGGTGCAGAAACCTCTGGTGCCACCAAAGAAAAGGGAAAAGGAACTACCAAAGCACCTCAAGGCAAGGAGGACAAGGATAAAATGAAGTTCAAATTCCACGGGGTGCCATTACACTCAAAAATCACCACTCTTTGAAGGGAGATCACAGATACAAATACCAGGCATGTCGATATTGATGAGTTTACATGGAGGGTCAGGGTGGATCCAAAAATAGAAAATGCAAAACTAATCAGAAACAATAGACTTGCTAAGGCTATAGGCTTCCCACCAGCTTTGGTGGCCCCTGAGTTGGGAATGGCATGCCGAGAAGCATGTCATCCCTAGACCAGAACCATAGTAGATCGGGATGGAAACATCCTTGCAAACATGTCCCCTTTTGGGATAGCTACAACCTTCCACATCCCCGCCTTTGAAAGCATGGAGACACCGATTATAGAAGAATGCAAGGCATTATGGGGTCAAGATCCTATGAGATGTAAGAAACTAATCAATCAGTATTGATTGAAGGATAAGCGGGCCAATGTTGGCAAGGTTTCGTAGGAGCTCTTTCGCAATGACTTCTTCGAGGATTACCATGACCTCATTACCTTACTAAGGAGAGTAATTGGCCTTCCTGCTACGGCCTTCTTCCAAGAGTGGATGTTATACTTTGTGGAGAAAATTCTTCATGGTGTAGCTACATTTGATTGGGGAGAAATAATCAGCAATTGCTTCCACAAGCAGTTTATCAATGTGAAGAAGACTTCAAATTTCTATTGACATCCTACTTGGTTAATTCAATTTCTGATCAGCGGAATTATCATGGATTGAACACGATGCCCAATATGGCACTAGGGAGGGAGCTCAAGCCTTATGATAGATATCCCCAGCTGTAATACAAAAAATTTAAAAGAGACTACTGCAGGGTGAATGATGCCTTCATTGCCTACATCATTAGGCTGCTTGGAGGTGATTTCTAGAGAATATTTTCCCATAGTTCAAGAGCCCTCCTTAGGTAGTATTCCTTCTTATACATACAATTCCATAATTTTACTTACATTCACGCTAAAGGATTCATGGAGATACCGAAAAAGCTGCCCCGATACCCCAATGACCGGATCATACTCTTGGAGCTGACTTGGCAACTGTGACACATTCACAATGTTCTAAGCAGAAAAAATCTAGTAGGGACACCTTATCCTATCAGCCTCGGCTAGGGAATGTACAAAATTCATACCTCCCAATGTGCATGGAATTCAGAAAAGGAGCTGGCCGACTACCATTTTAGGCAATCTACACCTCGGCAACAAATGGACCCATATGGTCATATCAGAAAGGTGCTAGGACTTGAGTATGCCCACCTCCACAATGTGAGGATTTCTAGGCCAACTGCAAGGATGATCTTGAGGTGCGGTTGCGACACTACATGCACATGATTTCCCTTTACATGCGAAGAATAAAATTGTGCCTGGTTCTACACCAACTTGAGGAAGATGAGAGCATGGTGATTGATCTGAGATATAGTGTCATTATCAACCTATCGCTGCCTATGATTGATTGGGATGAGCAAGAGGTCAATAGCCTCGACATACTCACCAAGCCTGTCGAAGTTCAAACAAAGGCATGGATCAACCAACAAGTGGCACAAATGAAGCAATAGGGAGTTGCCTTAACATTTAAGGGACTCAAAAGTGAGCCAAGTGGCTCTAATGGTGGGGTGGCTACTATTGTGACAACTGGGGAAACTTCCAAATCCCCACCATTTGTCAAAACCAAAAAGAGAAAGGAAAATAGCAAGGAGGGGCCTACCACAAAGGTTTATGTTTGAAAGGCTTCAGAGGGCGAGCCTTCCAAAAAGAAAAGAAAAATAGTTATGGTTGTGGAGATGCCTATAATACTTGAAGATCCACTCCTCGAGGGTAGGAAGGAAGAGGCTAACCATTCTAGGTCTCCATCTGCTGCTATTACCACTATCCCACCTACCTCACTCATAGTAGCTGCTTCCTCTCCACCTACTGTGGACATCTTTGTCCACCTTGCCTCCACTTCTCCTATCATGTAGGTCATATCGATGGATTCGTCCTCCACCATGACCTCACCAGTCTCTTCAACTTCTATGTCTCCCTCCCTTCCATCTGCTTCTACTACTATAATGCTTGTCCTCAGTCTCCCGGAGTCTTTCGTAAATTATATGAACAATGCGCCCTTTGAGCTTTTTGGGATGCTTACAAGTCTAATAGTGCAAGTTGCAATAGCCCAGGCTATGGCTAACACTCCAGCTCTCCCTTCCCCAACCGAACCACTAAGAATGGAGGTAACAATGCAGATTTTAGATGAGCTCGAGTGATAACAGCTAGAGGATAGCAAGAGGCCCAAAGATGAAGAATTTGAATATCATGAGCATCTGATGTTCCAGTGCCAGGAGATCGATGAGGTGGCATATGAATCTTCTGGTGAAAGTAGCAAGGAACTAGACACTGAATTAATCTAAGAAATACATGATCTAGAGCTCAACGTAGAATGGACCAAGCAACTCAAGGAAATTGAGGATAAAGAATCTGAGGAGTAGCTTCCTATTGAAGAAGAAGTTGTTGTTCTAGGGACTAAAGGCAACATATTTCCAGCTGAAAGACATGACCAAACCCCAGAACATGATGAGGAAGCATCCCTCCATGATGATGAACAAGAAGATAAGCCCAGGGAACATGAGTATGATCAAGATGAAGAGGAGAAATATGTTGAAAGGGAATATCCCTCCAATGAGAAATTTCCCACCAAGTCTCCCACTAAATGTGTAACACTAATTTAGGACTCTGATGAGGAGAAGGAGGATGCAGGGGTTGAGAAGGAGGTCCTTGTTGTCAGAACCATTGAACTTAGGGTGGAGGGCAGCAAGGATCAGTGTGAATCACCCAAGGAGGGGCCCCAAATGCCCAATTGGATAGGGAATTAGCTTAGGCGAAAGACTCTCACCTTAAAAGATCCTAAGGCGAGGCTAGAGGCAATATTGGCTAGAGCACAAATAAGCAACAAGAAAGAGAAAAGGCCAAAAATCAGATCGAAGATAACCATGGATGCCTTCAGATCTAGGGTATTACAAATAGCCACATCGATGGTTGGAGAACAAGGAATAACCTATAACATTTCCACTATCGACCTGGGAGTGGCCACTAGGGAGTAGAAGGTCGACCACCTCTAGGAATCGGTCACCACGGTGATGCACCTCATCCAGTAGGATAAGGTTTGAAAGGAAGAACTCAAAGCACAGGTGGTTGATCTGACATCCTATATTCAGCAATGGTCATCTCGGGATTAGAATCCCACCAGGTCATCCTCCCCACCTCAGTTGTTGTCTCAAGAGAATATCAATAAGTTGGAAAAGAGAAGGAACTTGGATAAGACTACAAAAAATTGGTTCTAGTAGGTCTTAGACAATTGAAACATGGACATCAACTTGGCTGTCCAAACAATGAACAAGTTCTTGGAAGTGTAGAGGACTCTTTAGGGCACAAGGCAAGTCTATGAGGAGTTCCCCAAAAATTATAGAGCTGTCTACCCGAAAATTGTGGCCATCATCGCACTGCCAAGTGAGGTTGGGGAGAAGGACCTTTCCCTCAAAGACAATGACCACTAGTTAGTGGATGTATGGAAACACAATTTTGATCATCAAAGGGGAAAGATGGAGAAGATCCTAGAATGAGTAGTTCCGGATATCAAATGGGCCAAGGAGGTTAGAGGAGATTGCGCTCAGTACCTCAGGCTAATAACGGGGTGCAAGCTACCTGCCGCTAATATTAATTTGGAGAGCATAAAGCCTCACTTCTTGAAGAACATGGAAGATGGGATGTTGGCTGAGTTTAAAATAGATTTCATGTACTTTTTTGCTTGATCCTTGGCTCAATTTGAGGTTTTCAGAAGCAATACAGCCAAGTATGACGATGACTGGAAGGATCTTGTTAACAATTCCCAAGAATGAAGCTACCAGATGCTATGATATGACATCATGGAGGTGGAAAAGATTCAACCAATGATCTTGAGCTTTGTGGAGTATGCATCTTTGAAGAAGTGTGAAGGCAACCCTGTCATCAATGAAAAATTCCTAAAAGAGTAGCTGCAGGAAAGGGGCAAACAACAAGAAGAAAAAATTGCTACAGTACTGGCACTAGATGATGAAATAGGGAAAAGACAAAAAATGTTTTAAAAATGTAATATATTTGGGGATAGGTGAAACCCTAGTGTAAATTGTATCTTGGCCACACAATAGAATTGAATCTTGGCCATTCATTTTTCTTTTTGAAAACTATAAATAGGGCTCTCCTCCTCTCATTTTAGGAGAGTTGAGTTGTTGTAAAGGCATGCTACAAAATTTTTAATAGAAATACATTGACTTGGTGCATTTCTAGATTTCTTCCCATGTTGCATGATTCTTCTCCCATTAGTTAAAATTCCAGTTTAAAGTTATTTTATGTTCTAGTTTCCTTTAGTTAGCTTTCATGGATTTACTGATGTGTCTTTGGTTATGAAGCTTTTTGTTGTGTGTATGCTTTCCTTGTCCATACTTTTGGTCATTTCTTGCTGGTAGGTAGCTGTGCAAAGTTAGACTAGACTATAATTTCATAGCTTCTCTTTAAAATTTGTCTTTGTTCACATTTGCATGGTGAATGAAAGATGAATATATGCAGTCCTTAGAAGATAGCATAGATTTCATGACATTGTGAGAATTCAGATTAAGTGAAATCCTATTTAAGGAAATTGTCCATAACAGGAACCTCCATAATCACTGTTCATTGGTAGTTGAAGGTCTAGGAACCTTCCTTCTTCCTTGCCCCTTCCTTTTTTCATTTTTTTAGTGACAACCTATTCTAAGGTTCATTGCACATTGAAAAGACAAATCTGACAAAACAATGGAGTCCAAGACTGCTGTCTGAGCCTATAGCAAAGTGCAATAATTTCCTATTTGAAGAACTCCATTTATTGACCCAATTCTCTTATAGCTTTAACTCCCGTAAGACTGCCTTGTGATTCTAGCAAATCATATCAAACAAATTATATATTCCAAGCATCATCATGACCTGACATCAAAGAGACCTTTGGATAGTGTTCTACAATTTGATTGTGGATGATTGTCTTTCAAGACATGCAATGCACTTATGTATTACCTGTGTTGTGAAGTGCATAAAACCACCATGAACATGTACTTAATTGTTAATGGTTTTAACATTGGTTTAACCAACCTTGGGTGTTTACACTAATTTTAGATTTTTTTTAATGTTTTTGGAAGTGTGGAGTGACATCTATGAGTGGATTTGTGTGCTATAAAAGGTGTTTTATGGTCCACCTTCATTCATTTACACCATGGGAATGTTTTGGTTCCAACCTAATTTTAATTTACATAGTTGAGGTGAATGACCAACCTTGGAGAATGTTTTCAAGGTTGAAGTTAGTATAAATAAGTGTTGAGTTGTTGAGGGATGATGAGATAGATGTGAGATATTTTAATGATGTTAATTGTAGAGTTGTAGTGTACCAATTTGTGAAGTGTAGTGCAAGATTTCATGTGTTAGATTACTTGGTGTAGTGAGAAGAATTTTTCTACAATTCTTCAGTGACACTGTGAACGTGTTGGTAATGATGTGGTGGATTTTTATGTTGCATTGATAAATGATGATTAGAGATGTCAACAAGTTCTATATCTATATTTGTAGGTTCTAGATCATATGACAATGAAATTTGTGTTCACCAATGTGTGTGTGTGTGTTTGTGAAGAAGGTTGTCTTAGAGAAATGAGATTACTCCATTTTTCTCCACAATATGGTTTCTTGTCTTCTGGATTTGGCAATGTGATCATGATATATATTTATATACCTTCCCTTGAGGTTTCACATGCTGAGGTGTTTTTTAAAGTTGGTTGGTGAGTTGGATGTATCTTTTAGTGTGTTTGGTTGCCCAAAAAGATGGTATTCTCAGTTTTAGGTTGTTTTTGAAGAGTTGCAGAATATTATGATGATGTTGGAAAATTTTAAGATATTTTATCCATATTGTGGATTTTTTTATGTGGTCTACAAAGTCGTCTTCAGACCTGGTTAAGCATAAAATTAATTCTTAAGAGTGTTAATATAGGTTTGGAAAACCTAACATCTTAGTACTAATTGTGAAAATGGTGTCTTGTTTGTGGAATATTTACAAATTGTGTCAGTGTAGATTTAGGTTCTAGTTGACCCTTGGTGTGTTCATCCTTCACTTCTTTCCACAACATAAGTTCTTTGTTATAACATATTTGATGTTTCATAGTTAAGGTGCATACATTTCCATAAGGCCAACCTAATTGATATTTTTTTAGGTTGTGGATTGTATAAATATAAGATGTGTTGTGTGGATTAATTAGGGTGTGTGTGATGTGAAAGATGTAAAAGTGATAAGGTGTGGTGATCTTAGTGCAATTTTTAATGCCTATGAATCCTAGATGCAATGGGAAGAAGGTGTCTACATTTTAGTATGTTGAATTATTTGTTTATGGTTTAGTGGAATTTTATCTTCAACATAAGAGGGATGCATTATTCGTAGTTCAAATTGGTAGTGGGCCACCCCTTATTTTATCCTCATTCTTTTATATCTAGTGGGTCCTTTGGAAATGGTCCCTTCATTATTTTGGTTAGTGAGTCCTCTAATAGTGAGCCTATTTTATTTGGTGTTGCAATTCATTTTTATAGTGATATGATCCTCACCATGGTTTTTCCCTTCTTGGATTTTCCACATAAATATGGTGTTGTATTATGTGTGGTATTTTTAAGTGTTGTTTCTTCACTTTTTTGCTTTCATATTAAATTTGATTAAGGGTGTAATGGATAACAAATATCTAAATGCTAACGAGGTTTTTGATGTTTGATGTTCTAATGTACAATTAATTCACCCCCTATATTTTTCATATACATATAAAAATTGGTATTAGAGAAAGTTTCCTTGGAAGAAGCTTAACCACTTGAGGTAGATCTAGATGGAACATAGGAAGGAGGCTCCCTTGTTTAATTGGATTAATTATGCATTTTGGAAAAGAAGGATGGAAGGTTTCCTTGTTTCCCTAGGTTTTGGAGTTTGGAAGTCAAGATGGATATACCATGCATACTAACAGTCCGATAACTAATAATGAGATCAAGGGATATGAGAATAATGGCAAAGCAAGGAATTCTCTTCTGAATAGTCTTGTTGATTCAAAACTTGTGAAGGTTATGAGCTAGAAATCTACTAAAGAGATATGGAAGAAGCTATAAAGTATCTATGAAGGATATGATAAGGTCAAGAAAGTAAAGATGTAGAATTTGGAGACTAAGTTTGAAACCCAAAGTGTTGACATGAGTATTGCACACACACACCAAAAGGAAAATAAATTATCACCTAAAGAACATGGGAACCTGCCTTTCTCGAAATATCTTTTGGGAACACCTAAATCTAAAGGAAATCTTAGTTGATCTCAAGGCTTGGGAATGTCAGGTCTTGATGCACTAGGTTCACTCATGGTTCATTTTGTATTTTTTTGTTAATAACAAGGCGTCTATAGTTTCTTAGGATAACTAGTATCCAAAGGATCATAACATAAGTTTGGTCTAATCACATATGTATCACTTCAAAACTTCATGAAAACTAAATATTTGTAGGAATACTTCATGAATTCAAATTATTTGCAAATAATTAGGAAATTTAACATAAATTTCTCTTTAACTTCATTTAAAATGAAATATTTACAAGAATACTCCATGAATTTATCATTTTTAAAACATTTTTTGGAAATATTTAACATCTATTTTAAAATAAAGTATTGAAAATATTAAAATTTAAGGTTCTCCTAGTTATTATCCATGCATGCACCAAGAAGAAAACTAACTCAAAGAAAACCACTCTATACTTCACTATATTTCTTCATAGCTAGGCATAAAATGATGCAATAATTTTAAAGATACATAAGGTAATTTTCCATTGGATAGTGTAAATGTGGACCCAAATTTGGTGTAACACACATGCTTTTCCAATAGGAACAAACAATCAGCTACACATGATTTCTTATAAGGAGATAGCTTTAAATTGTATTTGATATTAATTCACTTCAAAGGGAACATACAAGTTTTAATGCTAGAATGGTACAAAAAATAGGAAAAAGAAATAAAACTAGCAAAAGTTTTAGTTCTTTATAATTCCACAAATTTTGAACATAACTAAAAAGAAAAAACTCCCAACATTTTATAAGAACATTTAAACCAAAGAGTTTTACTAGAAATCATGAAAGAAAATATAGGAACAAATCATAGCATAGCACATGGAACATGGCAATTGTCATAGGAATCTTCTAGAATAAGTCAATAAATACTTTGAATTTGTTTGACACCTAAACCTTTTAAACTTTGGTCTTCGAGACATGGGTACTTCTAAACAAAATTCAATATTAATCTTCAAAACCTTTGAGGCCAATCAACTCACATCAGTTCTAGAAATAAGCTTACAAAATTCATTTCAAGTGACTCATCATCACATTCACACAAAAACCCTGAGCTTCCACTACCCGATCATGGGTACTTCTTCACTGGATACCCCAACCATTGAATCGTCTTCTCCTTTATTCTATTTATACTCCTAAAAATAAACTAGCACCTGATTCATATGTTCCCTAGGAACATTCTATGCTATTTACCAACTGTACTTGTGCTTTGCATTTTTTTGCTACTTGATTCACGACTTCATTCCTCTATAAAATTTCTATATCATACATGTTCATGTGATTTCTAAATTTGATCACCTAATCAATAACCTCTTGGCTTAAGGAATTAATAGGGTATTTATTTATCTTCTTGATCCATCCTCTGAAATCATTCACTTCTACATCATCTTGTCCCATCTTTCTGAGATTAAAAATTTATGTGTCAAGATCTCGATGAGGTTCAAATCTTTATCCATGAGGTTTTCACTCTTATCAATGATATTTGAAAATCCATTCACACATTAAAATAGAGTGTCACCTTCCCAACTTAATTGCAATTTCCACTTTTCCAACATCCAAACTTCTTGTTCCATGATAACCTTTTCTCTTATCAACTCTTGGACTTCTAACCTTAGAATTCCCTTTAACTACTACATCTCTATACAATTTTTCTCCTTATGGTCTTTGAACTCATCTTTGAACCTTCTAGACTTTCAAACCCATGGTATGCCTTTCTTATATTTTCCAATTTCATCCTTTATTGATTCTTCATCCTATTGCACCAAATGCTTTATCCAATCTTCAAACAGATTTATTTTATGTTTTAGCCCTTCAATGGCATCCACTAGTTATTTTGACATCAATAGTGGATTTGGTGGCATCTCAGTCATAGATTCACTAGGTTGAGCTATAGCTTAGATAAAACTCTCTAAATGGGCAACTCATTGTTTCAGTTCTTTCAGTTCTATCTTCTTTTTCTTATTCGTCCTCATGTAGGCAACTATTTATTCCATATTTATTCTTATTTCTTCTAATTCCTTCTCTTATTATGAACGTCCTGGGTTGATTGTAGTAGCTTGATAATCCTTAGCTATCACTTCATGTATATCTTTTTCTCCTATAGGAGTGTCTATTTGGAGAGTTCTCCATCCATCTAAATTTAACTTAATAGATTTTTTAGTTCTTTCTTTAGCCTTAGGATTAGGGGTTTCTACCTCCTACACTAAACTTCTAGAATCAAGAGGCACCAACTCCACTTCCATTGGTGGAGAAAATTTCCTAACTGACCATTCAAGTGCTTCTTCATCTTGCCTCACTTCTTCATGACCATGTTTTTGCTGGCCAAAATTCTCAAGAACATTCTCCTCTAGCTCTTTATTATTATTTTCATACCCCCTAAATTTTTCACATTCTCCACTCCTGGTAGTAAGGAATCTAGATTTCCATGGCCTAAATTACTATATTCAGGCTCTCCTTTCTCTCTCTTTAGGATCTATATTCTCTTTTCCTATCTCTTCCTTTTCAACACCATCCTCTAGAGAAACTTGTGCATGTTGTCATAAGGCATTAGGATTTTTCTACTTCCCTATTCCTTGTACAAGGTTTGAAAAGGTTCTATATCTGGACTTATCCCCTATTTTGGGGACCGTTGAACAAAGGTTTTGCTATCCCCTAGTAAAGGTTGATTTTTACTTGCACCATTATCAAGTGTAAACTCATGGACTTCATCCTAATCTATTATAAAAATGGGGTTTTGAAGTATAGTTCCCCCTATTTTTTTTTACGAAGATACCACCTTTCTTGCATCCAATTCCTAAAGATTTTCCATTTCTTGAGTGAGTTTCCCCATTACAAATTATATTTCTTCTTTATCATCTGAACCTACTTTTGTATCTAATTACTCTTCTATTATGGGTTGCATCATTGAGATCCCTCCACATTACTTCTCCTTAATCTTTTGTATTATATCAGACCATTTTTCTACCTCCTCCATAGATTTTTCTATAGTCACTTTGAGCCCTTCCTCTATAATCATGGGTGTACACCCCACAGTTTTCCTTATTATCATTGTGCTAACAAAAGGTAGAGAGGTAAACATACCAGCCACTTGCTATGATGTTGATCTCATCCTTGCATATACATGTGCTTTCATAATTGTTTCTTCTAGAGTCAAGGGTTGTGCTCTTCAAAACACCATAGAAGAAGATTCCATCATTGGATTTCTTAGCATATTGATGGGAATGACGAAGGTTTCCCTATTTGGATCATCTAGAATTGAAGTAATTGAAACTCCTTGTCTTGGAATATCAAGGATTTCTTCTCTAGCTTGTTCAACTACACTAGCTTCAACAACTCTTCTTTTCTTCTCCACACCCTTATCATACCCTAACTCACTTACCATTTTCTATTTTCTCTTTCTACCTTTGGGGTATGCGGGTTTCATTCCAACTTCTCTTATCACCTAGAAGTAACCCTTTATCCATGATTAAGTATAATCCAACACTTGCATAGAAACATCTTCAAGGATCACTACCTCGTGTTGTCCCTTAGTCTAGATTTGGTATAGGTTCATCATATTATTTATCTAATTTATAAGTGAGATTATTTACCTCCCCATTATCAACATCCATTTTCTCAAGAACATCATGTGCTCGGTAAGCCTTCATTTGGGCTACTGAAAATATTTGGTAGGACTAATTCCTCACATCATGGTCATCTTCACAACCATACTAGAATTTCTCCAATTGGGGCTCATGTGTATATTTTATTTTTTATTTTTTTAGAAAATGGGTCCAATGGATCATAATTTTCCCTCCTAAACATGAATAACTCTAATCCATATGATTTCAATTCATCTTCATAGAGCCTTTCACTCTTAACAGAAATGCACCGATAATTCACAATAGTGATAGGAAATTTGACTAGTCCCTTTTTTTGTAGCTGAAAAAAAATATCATGAGATGGTATTACCTACTTACAAAACTTGAGCAAAACTATTTTATGTGAGGGATACATGGGAAACATATAGGGGTAACCAGTGAATCCTTCAACTCTAATGTATGTAAATTTTTGGAGCTAAATGAACCAACATCTTGTTGTGCATATAGCATGTTGTACTTAGAGGGATAATCTCTTTGCTTTATGTCCCTCCATTAGTGTAACTATATTTATGGAAAAGA
>CM021101.1:603802746-603854253 GCA_007115665.2 Sequoiadendron giganteum
ATGTTTGCTATTAAAAAATAGTTATTGAAGGTGATGGAAAAAGAAATACAATTTGATTCCAAATTTGTTTAAAAAATATATTTAGAATCTAGAGAAAAAATTTCACAAACCACTAGTTTGCATCATCTTCAAATTCCTCATGGTTTAGTATCTATAGGTGTCTGAAAGTGAAGATTTAGTTTTAAAAGTTCAATTCAATGTCGAGTTTCACCAAAAAGTGTAATCGACTATTGTGGGATCACCCTTGATAGGTGTGAAAGAGAATTGGTTTTTTGGAATGGAGAGGTCATCCTCATAGAGAGACACCTTTGATTCAACTGGTAAGGAGATTTCTATTCCACTATTTAGCTTTATATAAAGCTTAGTAGTAGATTTAATGGTCTCATGAGATAATGCATATATAGCTCCAATATAAATATTTTGAAAATGAATATCTACAACTTCATTGAAGCAAGTGACACATGTTTCATTGTGTTCACTATCTATAATATCAAAGCTAAAAACTTATCCACTTCCCTTTTGTGTGTTGTAATGGTGGATTTATTTCTTCATAGTTACATGACCTTTAATAGTCAACCTTGTTTGAAATGTTTTCAAACTTTTTATGGAGTGATGATAATCGATACATCTTTCATATATTGAGATGGAATTACACCAAATAATATTCTTTTAGAATTTGGGTTTGTGGATGTTGTAGGTGAATCAGATGAAGTTGTAACATATTTTTGTAGATGTTCCTCTTGTTCTTGAAATAGGAAAACAAGATCACCAATGATTTCATGATCCATACATGATAGTTGTAGTTGTGAAATTACAATCCACCTATGTAATTGTAAGTAAACAAATTATTAGTAATATATCGTAGAAGTTTGAAAGTTAATAATAAGTTCTAGAAGAAGAGTTGAAGCTGCATACTCACCTTAAACTCAAAATGATGAGACAATTATATTTTCTTAGTTGTATTATAGATCCCTCATGAAGTAGATTATAATTTATATAGTGATTGTACTTTTTTGGAATGATTCTCTTTGTTTATGCACTCCATCGAAAATATTTATTCTATATCGATTATTTGTCTTAGGCCCATGACCAAAATTTGAGGTAGCTAATACTTGAAGATGAGGATACTAGCCTATATTTTCATCATTGATAAGCTTGATTTCATTTTTAGTACATAATGAATACATAATTTGGGGGGCTTCAATACTCCTATAAAACTACACTGGATGAAAATTATATTGTGGTTAACAATAGTTATTATAATTCATTAATTTATTTGAACAACAATGAAAAAATGGTAAAAATGAACTTGGGACTCCATTATTCAGTTAATCAAATATTTATATGCTTTAGAAGAATACCTAAAACTTTGTTTTTTATAGTTGTTTCTTAAATTAATTGTTGAAAGAGGAATTGATCCTATGAGATACAAGAGAGAAGAGTGTAAGGTGAATAAATATAATATTTATATTAAGATATGAGAGGTACATTTGATGCAATAGGAATTACATACAAATGCACTTTTAACGTGTTTAATAAAAATTATATTTAAATACAATATATGAACTTCAATATTTAATAAAATACCTTTTGATGGCACCTTCAATTTTTGCAAATTTGAAGTGCTTATACCTTTTCAATGTGTTGACAGAGATAGGTCTGCATCCTGTTAAATCTACCCTAGAGGAAATATTTGTTGATTAATATTTTTCAACTCAAAGGTCATCTTAAAATCCATGTGTTAGAATGTTACTTGGTACATATGGTAGCATTTATATTTAATTTTGTGCTTCTTGGATTAGTTTTGATGGGCTAATTAATGTGTTTGTGACAGTGACCGAGCTAAAATTGATGTTCCAAAAGGTTCTAAATTTCATAATTATAAAGGTAACCCATTTATTTTTTTGGTATAAAAAATCCTCATTTATAATTTCATAAAAAATGGAGGTTGTTTGATATATAATTTTAATGTATTTCAGTTGCGATGAACACATCAGAGGGTTAGTTTACAAAGGAGGTTCCTAAATTTATAGCTGTGAAAAATCTAATTTAAAAAAACATATTTTTAATAATTGATTATGGCCGCACGCAAAAATTATTAGCTCAAGGGGTCTTCATTTTTGCATAATAAAATTTCACTGTTTGGGCGACAAGCAAAATTAAAATTTGCATTTTTTCTAATGTTTCAAATGCAAATGTTTAAAATATTCTAAATATTTTAAATATTGTTTGTATATGAAAATGCATTTAGGGAAAATATGAAATATATTTTTAAATGTTTATGATGAAATAAATTTTAATTCTTGCTTGCTATTGGCTAAAGCACAACAACACGGTAGCAAGAACGAATGAGAAAACTTTGAAGTTTAAAGTTTTTCTTCATGAAAACACATCACTCATTGCCATATTGAATGAAAATGGAGGAGAAAAATAGTATTGCATTGATTGGTAGCAATGGGTTTTCATAAGGAAATTTTTTGAAAATTTCAAATTATTTTCATGGCAACTCCATCACTTATCTCCATTTTGGATGAAGGAATCAAAACAAAAAATCGATGGATTGATGGCCTGTGTCTCATCGCTTATCATTGTAGTGAGATTCTCCTTCTAATAAGGTCAAAAATTCTCTATTGACATGCGATGATTCCCATTGGCATTTAATTTTTTAATAAAGGGGGTTACCATCAAAAGTAGAAGGATTGCATTTAAGATATGTTTCCATGTGCATTTTTTAAATTAAATTGTTTCATTTTTAAATCCCATCACTCATCACCATTTTTTGTGATATGCTGGGAAACTCTAGAGATGGTAAAGGAGGTAGCGATGTAATTTCATTGCTCATTTTTAAACATGTATTAAGAAGCACAGTTGAATGAAATACTTAATAAATGAGTGGGGAATTGAGAAGCTTTGGTCTACTATAGTGTAGTACTACAACAAAAAACATTTGAACCTTTCAAGAAGCTTCCAAATTGGGAGTTCAAGAGCTATCTCAGCTTGGATGAGTAGGGGGACATCAATATTTCTATGGGTTATAGATAATAACTAGAAAGGTATTACCAAAGTCAACAGAAAAAAAGCATATGAAGCTATGGCAGATTTGGAAGAAGCTTGAAGCATGGATGCAAATGAACTTGTAATGAATAGTATGAAAAATATACTAGAGAAGATAAGGTTTAAGATAATTCTACAAAGATGTTATTCCTTTTCTTTTGGATGAATAAAAATGTTTGAATCTCATGAAAAATGCATTTTCACTATGAAAATGTTGATTTCATGCCTCACCAATTTGATAAAATGGTCTGCACTAGTTAACTAAGCAAACCTCAAGAAAAAAATAAATGAAGTGTATAACCATAGTGTGTTTTCCATGAAAGTGGAATACTCAGCTAGTTAGGGTGAAATAAATCATTGTGGAAATGAGATAATAACAAAAATGCACAAGTAAAGGATTACAGATCAATTGTTTGACAAAATGTCAAATTGTATGTAGATTGAAATGAAAGCCTCTAGATTATCAAAATATATGACTAAAATCATGTTTTAGATGCCATAGATGAGAACAATTACATATGGGAAAAATGTTGACCTACAAAGAAAAAGAGTTAACATGCAACATTGAAAAGAATTTATAATAGCTGGGTAAATTGGCTTTTACCCAAAGGTTATTATTTTTCTCTTTTAGATGAAAATGAGGTGAGTAAGTGGGTTATTGCAGATAGTTAAAAAAAAATCATGGGATTAACGAGTTGAAAAGGAAAAAAAAATCAGTTGCAAGAATAAAGGTAGATTGTAGAGAGAAACTAAAGTGAAAATTATTTTATAAATGTCAGTTGGGTGCATATCAATGGAGCTCAAATGTGTCATTTGTCATCAGTGGATTAATTTTATGTCTTTTTTCTTTCTTCTAATTTCTCTTAAACTGAGAAATGGTTTCATTTTGTAAAGGGTTTTGGGATTTTTGAAGAAGTTTTAATATGTAGGCTTCTAGGTCTGTGCAGGGAAATAGAGGAAAATGCTTTACAAATATTCCTATACTTGCATTGTATATGTTGATTGCAACATAAATGAATACATATGTGTGCATGCTCTCACTGTCTCGTGTCTCCAATCTATAATGAAGTATCTATTTTAGTAATACAACCAAGGGTTGTAAATCTTTCCATGCACATTTTCTACATTTGGATTATTTTCAGGGTTAGTGTTTGCTCAAGGAGTAATGTAAATTCTTTCAATGAAAACAATGAAAATATTTTGTTGCAGGTTAGATTATTAAGTAGAAGTTGCATTGTTAGTTATTAGTTGATCTCATTAACATAAGGTGTTAATGTCTAAGTGATAATCAAGATATGTTTAGAATTTGATGAAATATGTGTACATGCATTATGACTTTGTAGCCTTGGATAAGCACAAGTTTATTTTGAATGGTTTTCCTTCAAACTTAGAAAAATGTTTCAAATATAAAACCATGATTTACTTTCTACAATATTTATTCCTAAATTATTTGCATACTTCATACTCGAGTTTTAATGACAACAAGGATAGTGCCTTCCATCTTGCAAATATATGAACCCTTGTCATTTGTATGAAGTCTATCTACTAGGTGTTGAAATAAAACCTTATTTCATACCCATATTTAGTAATATATAGGGAGACCCACCTAGGTTTTGCAAATATTGAAGTGAAACAAAGAAAATTATGAGATCATTCTCCCATTCGTTGGAAAAATCTCTCTTTGAATTTGAGCATAAGACATGAAAAACATTCAGGGTTCAATGTTATGTAGATTTGGGAACCAACAAATTGGTGACTCTACTAGTGACAACTCTAGTATTATCCATTTGGAAAGAGTTAATAAGGTTTTTGATCTAAGGATTTTGTTCATGTATCGAAGGACTTCATGCCTAGAGAAAGAAATTATTGTAGAAAACTTGAAAGCTTCAAGATATATGGTGCTTTGTTGGTGAAAATAACTTAGAAAGAAAAACGATCATTGAATATTTTTCAATTGTTGAAGATTTTGTCCTCTTAAGAGAGGTGGTGACTTTATTAATGAACCTATTGAAATTTTGGAAGAGGTGTCTATAGAAATTTGCATAAGGCTTGTAAATGCTTCTAGTTAAAGAGAGAAGTTTTGAAGTCTACAATATTTTCCAAGTATTTAGCTTTTCTTTGTTTAGTATTCATGAGGGAAAGTTTGTCTTATGAACGAGTTTCATGGAAACTCTCTATGAATTCATATGATTCCATATTAATTTATTTTATTTTGGTTAAGAGGGAATTAAAATAAATCATGTCTCTATGTAAATGGACCTGTATTTTTTGAAGGATAGAGGCATAATGCACATATATTAGTGAAATATGCATTGTGGTAACAAGATGGTTATTGTTTCACGGATGCACACTAGCATACAATTTTATGTGGCTTTTTAGACCTGTAATTTTTATGCAATAAAAAGAGGGCATAGATATTTCATGTGTTGTATGATAAATAAGAATTGATCAGGCATTGGAGAGATAAGGGTCCTATTGAGTTTATCAAAATTGTGAGGCAATGGTTAAATGGTATTAGGTTGTCATTGCAATCATATTTTCATATGAATTAGCAATCTATGCTCAAATGTCATAATGCAAAATTCATATTAGTTCCAACTATGTGCTTAGACAAATCCTTTCTCTATGGGGTATAGACCATTAAATTTTAATGGTATTAAAGGTTTCAAAAACTTTTTTCCTAATGAAGTCAGGGAACACTTTCCAAAGTTCAAAGGGAAAAGCTCAAAATCAACATCTCAACATCTACAATAGTTTTATGATTTGATGGGAGATTATGAGATAATCCATGAAGATGTTGTCATGAAGTTATTTATTCAATCTCTGAAGGAAGATGCCAAAGATTAGTTTTCAAATATAGCAATATGTTCTATATCTTTATGGAATGAGTTAATGGAAACATTCATCAAATAGTTTTGTGAAATAATTGATCCTAGATCAATGAGACTAAAGTTCATGAAAATTTAGAAAGATGAAGAAGAGTTAGTCCTAGATTTCAACTTAAGATTTTCAAAGGAAATAATAGATATTATAGAAAATATAAGACCAAATGATGCATTTTTCTTGTTTGTTTACCTTGGTACATTTGATGAAGAAATGAGCTACCTGTTAAGAGATAAAGATCCTAAAACACTTCATTGGGAATATCGAATTACCATGGATATTGAAAAAAAAATGAAATATTCAATGATGAAGGGATACATGGCTGCAAGCATTGGCTATCCTAGAACATCTTATGCATACATCCAATAAAAGTCATAAAATGAAAACTACTATCAAGATAGTTATGTCTCTATTGTTGTGATTTGTCCATTATCACAATATACAAATCACAATGAACTCCAAGTTGAACATCAACAAAGTTTGATTAGTGTTGATTAGATTCCTTTTTTTCAATAATTTTATGGCATAAATAGAGACAAGGGAGAATCACCATATTATTTGTGAGCAATTTTTTTAGATGCCTTGTTGGCAATCCCCAAAATTTTTAGACATGAGGAGTCAATGTGCATTGATTTGTTTGGTGAAATTTATGACTCAGGGCTAAGTATCTTGCCAAAAGAATTTAAACCTCATAGTTTGGATCAAGTACTTGATTGGATAAAGATTGTTGAAGGAGCCTGATGCAATTATACAAATGGTGTGGTGTCTCAAAATTCTAATAGTAGCCGTCCTATTGATAAAAATCAGAACATGATGCACATAATTGAAAAGAGTACATCAGAAAATGAAAATCCATCTTGTGTAAATGAGGATAGTGATTGTAATCAACTCACAAGTAGCATATATTTAGATCAATATAATAATGATTAAGATAAAGATGCATGGTATGATGAAAAATTTGATATACATGAATATCTCCTTGTAATATATTGGCTAAAGAAGAAGTACAAGAGATGTAGGATGTCATTATATGTCATGTTTTGATCACTGACAATAATGTAAGTGTTGCAGATATCTCATTGCAAATCAGTGGTCATGATACATAAAATTAAATTATAGGCATTCCTTCTGAAGATTTTGAGCCTAGTATATGTAGTGATGAATTTTCTTGTGATGAGGATCATAATGACAACAAAATTGATTATTCTTCTGACGATTATTAATGCTCCTATGAGGATGATCTAGAGGTGTTTTCTTCAAAAAAAGGATGTAATGATATGAATGTTGATTAAGTCACTTGTTCACAAGTGAATGAACAAATTTCATTTGATAAATGCATAGAATATATTTCAAGTTTGCTATGAACAAAGCATAGTAACTTTGTGAGTGATGGTGACTTTGAAAATAGAAATTGTGTGTTCATTATTTTGATCCTAAGAACAATGTTAGAGATAATAAGGATGTTGATGATGTTGACTATGATGCCAATGAACATGATTATGTCTCTACTACTTATGAGTGTTTATATGAAACAAAGATGTAGATGTTTGTGATACATGAAGAGAATGTTGATGTGAATAACATTGGTAAGTGTACTGATTCAGATCTATATGTGAAGCCACAAGCTCATGAAATTAATGGTGAGATGGAATATGCTTGTTTCTTTCTAGAAATAGACATGTTTTCATTCAATAAGGAGTAAATTGATGTGAGTGAGAGTGAAGATTCCTATTCAATTGCTAATGAAAGAATTTTGTATAATAGTGAATCTTTGGCATGAATGCCGAAATTCCTATCAATTGATGATGCATGTGAAGTTTTGAATAAAAAAGGAATGTCTTTTTGTTGACCCTATTAGTTTTAAATATATTAGCTTTCAAAATGCTTTAGATGTTCCTATTGACATTATGAAGGGTAATGTTGACTATGTTACTCATTGCAATAGTGAATGCATTTTGAATAGTCACTATGAGGGTTTTATTGCAGAAACAAGTTCTGAATTATTTGAGGCTTCCTTTGAAACATTTTGCATTGATCTGAATGATGATTTGAAAAAATAATCAAACTATGTTACTGAACTTGAGATGAGTGCATTTACCTATTTTTGTGATGTTGATGATGCATATTATCTTCATTTACAAGACACCAAGAAGTTTTTTGATGTGGCTAAATCAAAATGCGTAAATGTGTGCTCATGTCATGGTGTTCAATTCAAAAAGGTTCCTAAATATGATTTTTTTCTTTTTAATGCACCTAAGGGTTGTTTGCATATTGCACAACAAATTTTTATGACATTTTTAAGTTTGATATGCAAACTGAATATGATGTCAAATTTTATGATGAAAATCACCAGGTGGACTATGAATGTTTTCAAATTTTAGTTCAGTTGGATGAGTATTTAGTGGATCACATGAAAATGATTTGTATATGGTAAAATGTCACAGTGGTTATGGATTTTAGTTAGTGTCTAATTGCATATTTTAGATTGACAAAATTAATGGTGACGATGGCAAGCTCACACATCTGGTAACAATGGTTAATGGCAATGCCCATCACATGGTTAGTTTGTGGGTAGTTCACTCAATTTTTTTCAAACTTGGCCTAGTTCATACAACAAATAACAAAGTTTTTGATAGAGGTAAGGATTGGTACTTCATTTTTGGGTGCTTCAGTCCACCAAATGAAGTTTGAAGAATGGTTTTCAATGCAGTACAAAGGAGAAGTTGCAGAGCCACCCAATGGATTTGGCACTTAGTCTACTCCCCAGATATCTATAATCTTGCCATTCCCACAAGGGGGATGCATTCCCAAACATGATCCACTGATGGAACCTTTAGATTTTTCAAATTTCAAGTGCCTATACCTTTTCAATGTGTTGACAAAGGTTAGGTCCACATCCTGCTAAATATACCTCGAAGGCCATCTTTGTCGATTAATATTTTAAAACTCAAATGTCATCTTGAAAATCCATATGTTAGTGTTCCTATTCAGTTTTGCACTTCCTATATGAGTTTTGATGGGCTAATTAATGTGTTTCTGACTATGACTAGGCTAAAATTTGTGTTCCAAAAATTTGAAATTTTGAAAATTCTAAAAGAAACCCATTTCTTGTTTTGGCTTAAAACATATATATTTTTTATTTCATAGAAAATAGAGGCCATTTGATACATAATTTTAATGTATTTTAGTTGTGACAAACATGTCTTGAGGGTTAGTTTAAAAAGGAGGTACCAAAATTTTTATGGCTAGGAAAAATCTGATTTAAAATCCATGTTTTAAATAATTGATTATGGCCTCATGCAAAAAATCAGGACTCCAATAGTCTCCATTTGCATGCAATGAAATTTCACTATTTGGCCCATAAGCAAAATTAAAATTTATATTTTTTTTAGTGTTTCAAATGATAATGTTTAAAGTATTCTAAATAATTTAAATATTGTGCAAATATGAAAATGTAATTAAGGAAAATATGAAACATATTTTTAAATGTTTATTATGAAAGCAAGTTTAATTCTTGCTTCCTATTGGTTGAAGCATGGTATCACATCACTCATCATTGTATTGAATAAAAATGGAGGAGAAAAATAGTGATGCATTAATTGGTAGTGATGGGTTTTCACTAGGAAATTTTATTAAAGTTTCAAATTATTTTCACAACAACTCCATTTCTCATCTCCATTTTCAATGGAGGAATCAAAACAAAACTACCATGGAGTGATGGCCTTTATCTCATCGCATATTGCTATAGTGAGATTCTTCTTCTAATCAAATCAGTGATGCTCTATTTATGTGAAATGACTTCCATTGGCATTTAATTTTTTAATAAAGGGGGTTGTCATCAAAATTAGAAGGATTTCCATTTGAAATAATTTTTTTACATTCAGTTTTTAGATTAAAGTGTTGTTGTTTTAAATTCCCATCACTCATCGCCATTTATTGTGATATGCTAGGAAAAATGCAATGAAGGTAAAGGAGGTAGCGATGGAGTTTCATTTCTCATTTTTAAACATTATTTAAAAAGCATAGTTGCATGAAATACTTAATAAATCAATGGGGAACTGAGAAGCTTTGGTCTAATGTAGAGCATTACTACAAAAAAAACATTTGAGCCTTTCAGGAATCTTCCAGATTGGGAGTTCAAGAGCTATCTTGGCTAGCATGAGCAGGGGCAATATAGTATTTTTATGGGGTACAGTGAATAATTGGAAATGTATTACCAAAGTCTACAAAAAGAAGCATATGAACCTATGGAATATCTATAAGAAGCTTGGAGCATTGATGCAAATGAACATGCAATAGATAGTATGAAAACTATACTAGAGAAAATGAGGTTTAAGATCATGCTACAAAGTAGTGATTCCTTTTTATCTAGATGAATACAAATTTTTGAAGCTCACAAAAAATATATTTTCACTATGAAAATATTGATTTCATGCCTTGCCAATTTGAGAAAATGGCCTGCACTAGTTAACTAAGAAAACTTCTGAAAAAACTAAAATGAAGTGCATAACCATAGTGTGTTTTCAATGCAAGTGGAATACTCAGCTGGTTAGGGTGAAATAAATCATTGTGGAAATGAGATAATAGCAAGAAGAAATGCATAGTTAAAGGATTATATATCAACTATTTGACATAATGTCAAACTATATATAGATTGAAATGAAAGCCTCTAGACTATTAAAATATATGACTAAAATCATGTTTTAGATGCCATAGATGAGAAAAATTACATATGGGAGATTTTTTGACATACAAAATGAAGTGGTTAAAATGCAACATTGAAAAAAAAATTTAACATCTAGGTAAATGGGTTTTGACTCAGAGGTTATTATTTTCACTTTCAAATGAAAATGAGGTGAGTAAGTGGGTTATTACAACTAGGTAAAATATTTTCATGGGATTAACAAGTTGAAAAGGAAAAAAAAATTAGTTGCACTAAGAATAAAGGTAGATTGTAGAGGCAAAATGAAGTGAAAAGAATTTTCTAGATGCTAGTTGGGTGCAAATTAATGGAGCTCAAATGTGCCATGTGTTATCAATGGATTGATTTTAGGTCCTTTCAGATTTCTTCTCATTTCTCTTAAAATGAGAAACAATTTAATTTTGTAAAGGGTTTTGGGATTTTTAAAGAAGTTGTAAGGGGTATGCTTTTAGGTTTGTGTGGGGAAATAGAGGAAAATGATTTGCAAATATTATTGTAGCTACATTGTATATCCAAATTGCAACAAAAATGAACACATGCTTGTACATGTTCTCAGTGTCTTTTGTCTCCAATTTGTAATGAAGTATTTATTTCAGTAATACAATCAAGGGTTGTGAATTTTTCCATGCACATTTGCTACATTTTGATTATGTTCAGGGTTAGTGTTTTCTCAAGGAGCAATTTAAATTCTTTCAATAAAAATAATGAGAATATTTTTTTGCAGGTTGGATTATTAAGTAGAAGATGCATTGATAGTTATTAGTTGATCTCATTAACATAAGGTGTTAATGGCTGAGTGATCATCAAGATATGTATAGAATGTGATGAAATATGTGTACATGCATTGTGATTTTGTATCTCTTGATAGTCACAAGTTTATTTTGAATGGTTTTCCTTCAAATTTAGAAACACATTTCAAATATAAAACCATGATTTAATTTTTGTCTTATTTATTCATAAAGTATTTGCATGCTTCATACCTAGGATTTAATGACAATAAGGATAGTGCCTTCCATCTTGTAAATATATGAACCCTTGTCATTTGTGTGAAGACTATCTGGTAGGTGCTAAAATAAAACCCTATTTCATATCCATGTTTAGTATCATATAGGGAGACCCACCTGGGTTTTGCAGAGCCTGAAGTGCAAGGGAGATAATTGTGATATTATTCTCTTGTTCATTGGCCAAATCTCTCTTTGAATCTAAGCATAAGATATGGCACACCTTTAGGGTTCAATGTTACAAATAATTGGGAACCAACACCTTCCTCATAGAATTTAAAGCACTTAAATAGAAAGAATCAATTGTAGAGCATGCAAGAAAGAAAGGAAGAAAGAAATAATAGAAAGAACATGCACTATTTAGGTACACAAACAACCAAGTAACTAAATAAATATCAAGTACACTACTCAAGAATAACTGTCATTGATGAAAATAAAAATATAAAATCTACATGGTTTTCCTTATATCTCCTCACATTAGTTAAATTTTTCCCCAAATGGAGTGATGGCCATATTGGATCTATAGCCAAGGTCTTATTGAATGGAATGAGAGGCATATTGCTTGTAACTATAAATTTTACGATAATCACAATTTGATTCTCGAGAGTTGGACTTAAAAGGTCATTCAAATTGGGATTATATATTTTATTATTTGATATTCCTTAAACTTAAAATTTCAATTATTGTTGAAACAAAATTTTTTATGTAAAAACATAAAAAAAAAAATTTAGGTATCACGTTGAATCGTTTTATGCTTAGAATCTTAGATATACTATTTTTGATAAATGTTATTCTAAGATGTTTAAAGGAATAAAAGTTTATTTTGTGTTAATAGTTTTAATAGATATTTTAGTTCTAGGAATGGTTTCAATTAATAAAAGGTTTAGCAAAAGAGGTCTAGTTCGGAAAAAGTAACTACCTTGTTGAAGTCAAAAGCTAGAGTTTTTTAAAAACTAAAAAAATTATATTCAAAGTTAAGAAAGTTCTTACTTTGTCTATTATTTGATCAAAAAATGTATTTAAAAATCATTTATTTTTTGGTGTTAAGGGTATAACATGCATTCTTATCATATTCTAATATAGATAAAATCATAAATGATAAAAGCATTGATTTGGCAACAAAATTTTGAATCAGTCACCTTTGAGCTAAATATATTAAGGGAAGTGTTGAAATAGTAGAATTATTTATCATATTTTGGATCAACTTCTTTTGGTACCTTGTTTTCACTATTCATAAGCTATTTACTAATTCATATTACATGGTTTAATAGTCTTCTTATTCTTTCTAAATGGGCTATGGGCTAGTGGCAAGAAGGAACAATTCTTACTTTGGCTATTTTGTATCAAACATGTGTTTAAAAAGAATAAACTTTTTGGTGTTAAGGGTATCAAATGCATGTTTATAATATTCCAAGATAGATCCCTTGTGTTCATTACTTTATAAGTTATATAGTGATTGTACTTTTTTGTCAATGGTGCTCTTCATCTATAAACTCCATCAGAAAGATCTATTGATTATTTCTCTTAGTACAACGACCAAAGTTTGAGGTAGCTAATACTTGGAGATGAGTATCCAAGCCTAGATTGTCATCATTCATAAGTTTGATTATATTTGTAGTCAATAATGAAGACATAGTTAGGGGTTCTTTTGTACTCATATAAAACTACATTGGATGAAAAGTATATTGTGGTTAACAATAAGAATTATATTTCATTAATTTATTTGAATAGAACTGAATGAATGGTAAAAATGAACTTGAAACTACTTTATTTAGTTAATTATATATTTATATGCTTTATAAGAATACTTGAAACTCTTTTTTTGATAGTTGTTGCTCAAATTTTTTGTTGAAAGAGGAATTGATCCTATGAGATACAAGATCTAGAAGAATGTAAGATGAATAAATATAATATTTATATTAGTACCTAAGTGTTAGAATTATGAAATAAGCACAAAAACATGAGCCACAGGGTCAAAAAATAAATAAAGAAACCTTCCACTCAAGATATTTGCAAACAATATGTGCAATAATATTCAACAAGAAAAGTTACAACAAGATACTTTCAAGAACATATGAAAGCTCCAAATAATATCCAAGAGATATTTGCAATGAGGGTTGAGTGCTTATAAGAGCAAAGCCCAAAATGAGAAAGGGATCAGATCATGGCATGTGTCAACATCACATTATATGAGACATAATGATCTAATATTAACTCAATTAATAAAAAATAAAAACACTCCTAAGTTTAGCTTAAGTGCATAAGAATAAATTAGACTAATAATCAATTAAAGATTTATTAATTATTATCTAATGTATGATAACTCTAAAACCCCCCCTTAAGATGAACTTAGGGAGTAGTTAAAAACCCTTAAAAGAATGCATGACGGGTCTCTAGAAAACAAGGCCAAGTAAGGTACGCATGTACAAATAGAAGATCTTTATAATGCGGAGAAATAGAGAAAACCTCATGGGAAAAAATCCACTCCAAAAAGAGATGAAAGCCAATAGAAGGAATGAAGAAGCCTCCTAACAAGACAATGTTGTCCCAAAAAATAGGAACAAAGGATGAAAAAAGAGAACACCACTAAAGCATGAAGAAGTTGCAAACTCTGTCGAAGAATGACTATTGAAATGATGAAAGAAGAACCTCCACTAAAACATATGATGATTAGGATCAAGAAGAAAAAAAATTGTATGAGTTCCCTGAATGGCACTACTCGAATTTGATGGAAAACCAAGGCAAACATCAAAAACTCAAAGATACAGATGGCACAAGTACCAATAGTCTGAAGAACTGATCAAGTGAAAAGAGTGAAAAAAGGAAGGTCACCTCAAGAAATAGGAATGCAAGAGTGTCCATATGGTAAGTGCTCCATCTCACCAAAATGAATGGGTAACCAGCCGCTACATCTACCTAGTACATAGGAGCAAATATTGTATACATAGCTCACTCCAATGCGAAGCCAGGGAAGCATTAGCACCAATAGTAGTAACCTCCCCCCCCCCCATAATGTTGACAAGGGAGAGGTATGATAGTTACACTGAAGTGTAGTGCATGATAAAGAACCAAGAACAACTGAATGTGCAGACATGAAAGTACAAGTAGATATAAAGGTCGTGAAAGAAAAATTCGCACACGCATGGGAAAGGTATGAAGGAAAAATAAAGGAAAACATCAACCCCCATGGCACTTTATATCATAGTGAGAGTACAATAAGGCACAAAGTGATGTGCAAGAATCCTAATAATACAGATGCAATACAGAGGAACTTTATCTCAATGCATTTACAAATGATAAATACATGCAATTTGATCCCATAATGTCTAAAAAAGGACTACATGATGAAAATATGATTCTTTGGTAGAAAAAGAGGAAACTGGTAGCACCATGATGTACACAAAAAACATGTAGTTTAAAAAAAAAACACTCAAAAATGTGTCTAGATGTAGAAGATATGGCCCATCATAGTCTCCAAAATGAGAACTATACATCTACAACACTGAAAAATAGAAATATGGAAAAAAAATAGAATTAAAAACTAGAAAATACCTACACCTGTGAAAATTTTTACCCCATTTCAAAAAAAATTACATGAGAAAAGACCACCGTATGGCCGAGATACGGCCTTTAGAAGTTGAGGTGCAAAACTAAAAAAACCCAACGGAGAGGTGCTCAGAACCTAGCAAAAGAACATATCCTCCAAAATTTTCAAAAAACCTCCAAAAATAAAGGCCCGCCAAATATAGTGATGCTGGAAAAAAACCTCTAGGTATAGTGCATTTATTTTGCAAAGAAAATGCAAAATTTGACTATTTTTTACAAGTGAAAAAATGCCAAAAAAAACTATTATTATTTTTTAAATAAAAAAACATATTATTTTATTTTATTTTTTAATTTTTTTAAAAGTTAAAAAAAATACTTTATATATTTAAAAAAGAACATATAAAAGCATTTTTTTATAAAAAAAATTAAAAAAAGGTGGGGGCAGGGGCGAAGCCAACTATGCCTCCACTATTGTTAGACTAGTGGTATTAAGGGCATCACTTGTGGCTTTAAGCCATCGGGCGGTGGTCTTAATAACCACCACTAGTGGGAAGAGGGGCCTGAGGGCCTGACACTGTATGGGTGGCAGGTATTATTGGGTACCTCACCTGCAACCTTTTTAAAATTATTTTACAATAAAAACCTACAATGCCTTTTAAAAAGGCTTGTAAATAAAAAAAAATTGAATAATCTTTTTTTGAAAAAATATTTGGAGGATGAAAATATTATTTTTTACATTTTGTTTACCTCGATATGTGTGTTGGGGAGGCCTTACGACCTTGGCAACATTTTTTTACCTTAGATGCCAACTTCACCAAATTCGATGATTTGATAGGCGTTCTTAAGGTTTTTGGGTTCTGAGCACGATGGTGATGTTCATTTCATGCCAAAATGCACCAAAAATTTAGCCACCCTCTAGATCCAGAAAAAAAACAACTGCTTCAAAACCTTGTAGATCTGGTGTCAAGAATCAAAATTAGGAAAAACAAAAGCCAAATTTGACTTTCTCGATAGCTTAATGACGAGGTTATTTTCATGCCAAAATAAACCAAAAAATCACCCACCTCCAAAATTTGTAGAAAGAGCAAATGGGATTCAAATCTAAAGCCTATAACCATCGTTGAAGAAAGAAAATCTCATAAATCAAGAAGGGGTTCCCTGAATCCATGCTCTAATACCATGTTAGTATTGTGAAACAAGCACAAATGCACGACCCACAGAATCAAACAACAAACAAGTACACCTTCCACACAAGAGATCTTCAAACAATATGTGCAATAATCTTCAGCAAGAAAAAGTTACAACAAGATACTTTCAAGAAGATATGAAAGCTCCAGATAATATTTGAGAAATATTTACAATGAGGGTTGAGTTCTTATAAGAGAAAATCCCTAATGAGAAATGGATTAGATCATGAAAAGTTTCAAAATCACATCAAATGAGGCATAATGATCTAATATTAACTCAATTAATAAAGCATAAAAACACTCCTAAGTTTAGCTTAAGTGCACAAGAATAAATTAGACTAATAATCAATTAAAGATTAATTAATTATTAGCTAATGTATGATAACTCTAACACTAAGAGGTACATTTGATACATTAGTAATTAAATACAAATGCACTTTTAAAGTGTTTAGTACAAAATGACGTTTAAATACAATATATGCTTCAATATTTAATACAATGCCTTCCTCTTTAAAGTTAAAGCACTTAAACAGAAAGAATCAATTGTAGAGCATCCAGACAATAAAGAAAGAAAAAATAATAGAAAGAATGTGCACTATTTAGTTACAAAAATAGTCAAGTAACTGAAAAAAATATCAATTCCGCTACTATTGAATAATCTTCATTGATAATAATCAAAATATAGAGTCTATAGGTTTTTCCTTATGTCTCCTCATGTTAGTAAGGGTTTTATGCTAATGGAGCATGGGCCAATTTGTATCTATAGCCAAGGTCTTATTGAGTGGAACAACGGGGATATTGCTAGTAACTACAGTTTTTATGATACTCACAATCTAATTCTTAAGAGATGGACTTGAAAGGTCATTCAAATTGGGATTATATATAGTGACTCTTTTAGTGGCTAATATTCGTCAATTAGCTAATAGTTGAAATTTTGGAATCCAAAATTGGCTAATAGTTTGAGTTGTAATGTGACTTGAATTGCCATATTTTTACAAAATTTTATTATAGTCTTATTTAAATCGCCAAAGAATTTATTTTATTAAAAAGAAACTTAGAAATTCTCCAAAATATTTGATACATGATTAGATCATATTCACATAAATTTTATAAGTTATAGTAGAAATCTATATTAATTTTCCAATAGTATATCATAATTATTAGTTGTCTTAGGGCCATATTTCCAATCTTCAGTTTTCCCCATTGATTTATAATACAATCTATTGACCCTCATTGTATTTCACGAGGTAAAATGTACTCATGATCTATAATGCTCATGGGGCTCAAAATTTATTTTGGATAGTTGATCATGTACCCATGTTCTGTAATGCTCATGAGGCCCAAAATTTCTATTTGATCATAAGATCAACAATATATAAGAGATTTTGGGCCCCATGAGCATTACAAATCATGGGTACATTTTACCTCATAGAATATGAAGGTTAGATTCTATTTTAAATTAATAATGGTAAGTAAATATTATAGTCTATGCCTTAAACCCATCAATAATATCCACCCTTAGGCCCCTATTTTTCCATAAGAATTATTTTTTTAGATTGGAAGGATTCACCATCATAATTGATGGATTTTCCTATTATATGTTTTGAGATTCGCAATACTTTCTACAAAATTTTAGTAATTTTAAAAAATGACCAACAAAATTTAAAAAAAATCAAAAAAAGGAAAGATTCACTAATAGAAATTAATATTTTTCCAAAAAAGATGAAAGATTTGCCAAGATTTTATATCTTTTTTTTAGGTAGATTTCTTAAAGTTATCAATGATTATATATTTTATTATTTGATAGTCTTGAAAATTCCAAAGTCAATTATTGTTGAAACAAAAAATTTAATGGAAAAACTTCAAAACATTTTTTAGGTATTATGTTGAATCATTTTATGGTTAGAATCTTAGATATAATATTTTTGATAAATATTTTTCTAAGATGTTAAAAGGAATCAAAGTTTTTTTATGTAAATAGTTTTAATGGAGCTTTTAAATTTGGAAATGGCTTAACATAATAAAAGGTTTATAAAAGGAGGTCCAGTTGGAAAAAAGTAACCATCTCATTGAATTCCAAAGGAAAAGTTCTTCAAAAACTGAAAAATATTATATTAAAAGTTAAGAAAGTTCTTACTTTGGCTATTATTTGATCAAACATGTATTTAGAAAGAATTTTATTTTTGTGCTAAGGGTATAAAATGCATTTTTATCATATTCTAAATATAGATAAAATCGTAAATGATAAAAGCATTGATTTGGCAATAAAGTTTTCAATCGGTCACCTTTGAGCTAAATATATTATGGGAAGTGTTGGAATAGTAGAATTTTGTATAATATTTCAACTCAACTTATTTGGTACCTTATTTTCACACATCATAAACTATTTAATAAGTCATATATTAAGTGGTTTAACAATATTCTTATTGTTTTTAAATGGGTAATGGTCTAGTGGAAAGGAAGAACAATTCTCATGAGGATAATCAAGGTGTAGACATGGAAAAAATAATGAAACTCTTCATCTCTTAATTAAATAAATAATCATTTATCTGATTGAGTTATTCTCTCTTGCTAATTAAATAAATCAAGGTTATTTAATTAATCCTTTGATCTCTATTTAATTAAATAATTCATTTTATTTGATTCAATCTCTAAGGTCACCTTATTAAATAAAATAAATTAAACCTTGTTTAATTTAATCTAATGTCATCATCCCTCCTTAATTAAATAAATTAAATCCTTTATTTAATTAAATCTATATCACATTCTCATCTTTTGATTTAAATCAACCCATAAATATAAGTCAAATAGCCACATCACCTAATCCCTCATTAAAATAATTAACCCTTGATTAATTTGATCCTAATCTCCAAATTTATCTATATTTTTCCACTTGCATATGAAAATACATTTAATTGATTTATTAAATCCCTATTTTCTTTCAACTTGCCATCTTTTGAGAATATTCCTCCAAAATTTGAAAATCCCTCCAAGTGGATTTTTCCTTCCAATAAGATGTTCATTCCTCTTACATGTCCTTGTGCATTGAGCCAAGTGGCATTTAATTCATTCTTTTTCCCTCTTGCAAGTCATTTCATGAATTTCAAATTCCACCTAATATCATTTATTGTGCACAATCACCAAAATGTGCTCAAGCTTTCTCCATTCACATCTTGACAAGTGGCATTTGGCCATTGGTTAAAGATTAGTCCCACATTCATCCATTTTGTCTCTTCTTCTCTCAATCTCATCTATAAACAAGAGGATTTTCTCCTCATTTTATCATCCACAATTTGAGTAAACTCACTATACTCAATTCCATCCTTAAACATATCTATTTTCATTCATTTTATCAAGATATTAGCTAGGTTATGCAGATTTTTCATCATGAAGCTCAATTGAATCTTCATCAAAGTGCATAACTCGTCAACCTTGCATCATAGGAGTTAGGAAAGGGCCAATTCATACATACAAATTGGCACCAACTCCCCCATCAGATCAAAAGTTTGATTTACATTGAATAGGATTTGATAGTTTTTGTTTTTGTTTTTATTTTTTATCTCATTTCTTGTTCTTTGCAATTTAAATGGATTTCATGGGGAATCTTGATTCTCACTTGCATTTGATCTAATTGTGTGGTTTTTTCTTATGTTTGTGCAGGTATAGGATTGGGGTTCACATTTTGGTGCTAGAAGGGCTGGATTGAAGCATTTCATCATGATTTTTTGAAAATTTCATGCTTTTTTGTGATTTTTTGTAGCTTCTAGAAAACACAACCGCTGATAGTCAAGTGGTGCTATATTGCATCGCTCCAATATCCAAACTCAATCGATGGATTAATCCCCCCAACCAAATTAAAATTTCAAAGTGCCCAGTGGAATTTCTAAAATACAAACTATGTCGTTGGTCAAACAGAGCCACAATCATGGTCTATGTTTCACTGCAGAGTGTCACTCTTAGTAAATAGTGGCACTATATTGTATCATTGGCATTTCTAAACTCCATTACACCCGCAAAATGTGTCGTTGGGGTAGACTAAAAAATTTAAATTGATTTTATTTTGACATGTGCTTTTTTGTTTCTCACATTTTTAACTCCTAACCTATTTTTTGTCTCTATATTTCTTGGTTTTAATCAGTTTGCAAGTTGACGCAAGGGGGAGTAAATAAAATTATTTCATTATGGCATCATTTTCTTTATTGTATTAAGTGTTTTTAAACACTTTGGGAGAACTTATAATCCCTTTCTAAGGATTTGATTACTTTCATGCTTTTAGGAGACACTAAATTTCTTTTGGGCTCTAAAAAGAACACTACAAAAGACTTAAATTTTGCAACAAAGGGTTAAAAATAACTTTAGAACAATTTACTAGATCTGGTTTGAGGTTAACAATCGAAAAAAATAACTTTCATCTTTCCTTTCGGTGCTTTAAAAATAATCTAGTCATTGCTTTGAGGATTTAAAATGAACATGTGCATCTTTGTTTTGTAATCACTTTCCCAAAATAATATCATCTAAAAGATGTATGCACTTCTCTCATGCCTCACGATGACCTTGAGAATCAAAATAATTTTGATGATCTTAAGTTGTGAGAGTTATTGCATCCACATTTCATTTGGGATTAAAAATTGAACAAATCTTTCAAGTGTGAGTGGATCATATTACATGTGTTCTTTCTTTGTTTTTCAACAAATATTGATTGAACTACGGATATGTTTTCTCACTTTTTTTTATCTTAGAGGGCCTACCTTGGTGGGAAAAATTACTCACCCCAAGGGAATGATCCAGCTAGTAACATGGTAAATCCAAGCGATTTCCAGTCAGTATATAAGTGTGGGTACTCAAGGAAAGCTCGAGTATCATGAGGATCATTCTGACAAGAAGGGAAGCAATGGTCTCTTGCCACATGGATGGTCCCCCATGAACATAATGCCCATATTAAAACCCCTTGTTTCGAAAGGCCAAAATCCTAAACTATTTGTGGGTGCAAGAACGGTCATTCTGAAGTCACCCCACATTCCTACGACTTTTAGTAGAGATGAGAAATATGTCATGGGAGATTCATGGATATTGATCCTTAGCTGACCTGAGAAGCAAGCACACTGTAAGGGGGAGCCTATGTGTTCAAGCATCTAATCATCCACTAAGAGTAAGAATATATGGATTCTTCCAAGTGGCAACCCAAAAAGTATTGTCTCTTCATCCTAGGATTGTGCATATTCTTGAAATCAAAACACTTTTCTTGGTCCTCAAAACATTTGAAAAAAAACATTCACAATATCCTCCAAATTTCAAACCCTTTAGGAAAATAAAATACCTTTGATGAATTCAAGTTTTCATGCTTGTCCTAGGGATTTTATCCTTAGAGGCATCTAAGTATTTGAATTTGATCACAATTTTCTTTTACTAAAGTCAACATTAGGAAAATTTTGCCTTGGTTTCTTTGATTTCCACAAAATCAAATTTATGGGATGAGAAGGAGTTAGGACATTAGAAATATAGTTTGAAACTTCAATCAAAGAAGTGATTGTGGTAAAAATAATTCACTAAGCAAACATAAAGAATAATTTAACCCCACACATGTGTTCTTCCAAATGATTTCCTACAAAATCTGCAAACCCAAGTTCAAAAGTTCTAGCCGAAGAGCCCGTGAAGAATGTCTTTCAAGACTTAATGAGGTAAGAGAAAGGTTGGTTTACAATTTTTACAAGAAAAATTCAAATAAAAACCCTAACTTGTATGAATTTTATTGTCAGCAAAACCTCAATCTCTTCCAAAGATTTGCGTTTCTCACATAGGAAGTGTCAAGTGTGTTCTTCAATACCAAGGTCTTGTAAGAAGGAGTTCTAACTATGACTAGTCTAGGATAAAAATCATCTTTCTCACCCATATTTCAACCATTAAAATGAAAACTCATCTCACCAACAAATCTTGAAAATCTTGGAAACATCATTAGTGCTAGAATTTTGGAAAATCAAAATCATCTTGTTTGGTTAGATATGTGGGGATGAATCCTTCTCCACCTATCTAATCAAATTTTCAAATCCATATGGACAAATTTACTTCTTGATAAAATCCAACATCTTGAGGTTTAGGAGTTCATTGTCTAAAATCATCTTGTTTGATTAGGTGTGTCTTGATGAATCCTTTTTAATGCCTTTAGTCAAATTATCACCTTGTGTACATGTCTACTCTAAGACAAAATCCAACATCTTAGAGTTTACAAGATCACTATCTGAATCAACCAATCGAAATCAAAATCCTAAAGTCTAGTGTTCCATCAAAGGTTTCTCAAGATTTCAATCATCTGCATCATCCATCTTTCTTATTTCATCCCCATCTTTTGATCCTTCATCATCCTGGTTCTTCTCTTTTTGTGCCTAAAGTTAGACCAATCGAAAAAATTACACATTCTCGAAAATTGATTCTTCTTTTATGGTACAAACAAGATCACAACACAAGAAGAATATGGAAATCACCAAGGAAACATCAACTTCAAGTGACCTAAGCCAAACTTCTCCTACAATCAATCCCACAAGCAATATTCCTCTACCATCACAAAATCCTCAGAAGGAGGGTCAAGTAGAGGACATCACCAACAATGGCTTAGGGATGACACAATATGAAATCCTTGAGATGGTCCAAAATCCTGAAAATCATCGAATCGTTAATGCCATGTTTAGGTTATATCCCTCCCAATACATGTTGGAATTGGCCAAAGAAGGGGCTAAAATCTCTTCCAACTATGAACTAAGCACTCTTCTATACAAACCTCTTGATATCATGCCTCCAATCCCACCCATACCTCCATGTCAAAACATCACCACAGGCATCCCATAGATCACATCATCCATTGCTCCAACTTTGCCAATCATTAAAAAGGGAAGCTCATTCCTTCATGCCCTTCAAGCACATCCCCTTGTGAATAAACAAGAGTTGGACACAAACACCATATTGGGCCAATCCATCCTAGTAAACCCATTACACCCATATGTCCTCCTCACATTTCATAATCATACCAATTCATCATCGCTTCATACAACACTTGTTCATCCGCTTGACATGTAAACCCCTCTCCCTATGACCGCACAAGGAGAAGGTGATTTGTTTGGATCCAGGGGAGTCTTTGATCCCTCAAAATCATCCCTTCAAGAGAATGCACCACCCATATTTCCACCATTTCCATGTCTACCACTTACATCCACATCACCCCTTGGGTTGGGTCTTCCTCCTTTACCCACAATCAATTAATCAAACCTGCGAAATCCTCCTATCATGGATCAAAGCATCATGCCAAATCCTCCTATATTTCCATCGATATTGCAACAATAGATGAAAACCATCTAAACAAACCCAACAATCAACACATCCACCATCTCTCAAATCTCTCAAAGCAAGGTTTCCCAAGGGCCAAGCATCTCAACCACACCATCCACCACTCAAACCCTGATCATCAACATGACTGTTCCGCTCATCACAATGGTCATCACCATTCCCAATCCACCACCACACTACCAAGACCCAACATGTAAAATTCATTCAATGTCACATTGCAAGCAGTATGACAAGCCACCTACCAAAAGGCACTCCAATAGATCCAAAATCAATAATTTGCATAGCTAGCTACCCAAGAAGCACAAAAATTAGTACAACAAGCACAATAGGCACAACACGCTACTCAAGCCCAAGCTTTATTGTAACAACAACAAGTCGCCCAAGCTGCACAAGATGCAAAAGCTACACAGGCTACACAAGCTGCACAAGCAACCCAACAAGTGCATGCTCAAGCCCAAGTTTAGTATCAAGCTCAACAAGCACAAATGCAAGCCCAATATCATGCACACTTACAAGCAATCTAGCAGCAAGCCTATCAAC
This sequence comes from Sequoiadendron giganteum, assembly GCA_007115665.2. Classification (NCBI taxonomy): domain Eukaryota; kingdom Viridiplantae; phylum Streptophyta; class Pinopsida; order Cupressales; family Cupressaceae; genus Sequoiadendron; species Sequoiadendron giganteum. The sequence continues at coordinate 603,826,995 of CM021101.1, forward strand.
AAGCCTTGCAAGATTACCAAGCACAATAGCTAGTGGATCAATAGCAAGACCAATAACAAGATTTGTTTGCACAACAAAAAAATGACCAACAACAAGTGTTGTTGGCTCAGAAGAAAACATAGACATTAATAATGCAAATAATCTTCTAGAAAAACCCCACCAATGCCCCACCCATCGATCAAACACCCCACCCCCCTCAAAACATGTTCACTCTACTTCCTAATCTGAAGACGATGTGTCGGTATAGATCAAACTGCTCTTGCAGAAAGTGCCTAATATTCAATAAGGAAAAACAATGAGGACACCTGGTAATCTATGTTCCTATCCTTTTGATAGGAGCCTTGCAATGATACCATTCCCAAAGAGATTTGAAATCCTCAAATTTGATAAATATCATGGGTTGGAAAACCCTAAAGATCACATCAGGGAATTCCAAGTACATTGCATGGAAGTTTCTTACAATGATACATATCTAATGTGGTTTCTCCCTCAGAGCCTAGATGGTCCCACCATGGAGTGGTTCTCTCATCTACCTATGGGCATCAGAACATTCCAAAAAATTGTAGACGTGTTCCTCAAAAACTATGCATTCAACATCAGCAAAAATGTTAGTCTAGAGGAATTATCTCTGGTCAAACAAGGAAAAGGGGAATCACTCACCTCCTTCCTACAATTATGGTGATCCAAGGCCAATCACAGCAAGTGGGACATGCTAGAGGAGCAACAAATTTGCACTATCATTGCCAACCTAGATGAAAACTTGGCATTTTATATAAAGATGCAGTGCATCACCACATACGACCAATTGATTCCCAAGGCACTCAACATCAAAAGGGACCTTGTTACACGAGGAGCATACCTACATATCCTAAACATCAAGACAATTTCCCATTAACAATTTATAATGAGAATCCTCACACATGGGAAAAAAATATAAATGTTACCAATGATGGGGTAGTCGATGTCAAGGTCATCATCAGTGCTCCAAAGTAGACTATCCAAACACATCATCAACCATAGAACAATAATCACAATAACACACAAGCCAATGTAGTATCCCAATGACCACCCCACAATTAGGTCAACAACCTCAATAATCAAGGAGGACCACCTCCACGAAATAGGTATCCCCCCAAGCAGAAATTTGCAGCCCTTGGGGAATCAAATAAATCGATCATGAAAAATTTGGTTAATGAGAACCTCATCAGAGTTTCCAATTCTGATAATTACTAGGAGCCTCAGATGAAACCACATTGGTACAATGAAAATTTCCTTTGCGATTATTATAAGCTCAAGGGGCATACAATATCCAATTGCATTAAATTGAAAAATGTCATCCAAGACCTCATTGATGAAAAAATCATAAATGTTGAGCAGCCAGCTGGTAATCAAGATCTGAAAATATACATGAATTTTATGCCTGATCACAACCAAGGAAACAACAAAGGAAATAAAAAATATGGCAATGTGAGCCATATGTATGAAGAATTTGTTGCATGTCTTGACGAAATGGTCACTGTTGTTAGCATCAAGGGAGCCGAAGCTTATTATGGAGTCACCACATGCTATGGAAAGATCACCATTGTCAAGGCATCACAACCAAAAAATACCTCCACCTCAAATCAGAAATCTATCCATAATAGTTACAACGTCCTTGACCAGTTAAAAAGAACCCTTGCTCAGATCTCTATCATGGAGTTACTGAAGATTTCAGCTACCCATAGGGAGATCCTTGAGCAAGCATTGGCTTCATCTACCATCTCTCCTAAGCTTAATAATGAGAAATTACAAGCTACGATCAGTAACATCACCACTTTGAATCTCCTTACCTTTTCCAATCAGCAATTCCTCGCCCAACCATCTCATAACTGTGCACTCGACCTTGAAATCCCGGTTCATAAAAAAAAGGTCAAAAGGGTCTTGTTAGATGGGGGTGTAGGCCTCAACATTTGTTCACTCAAGCTTATAAAAAATTTGGGGATCTTCTAAGATTCCATTGAAAAAGGTAAGGGTATCACAATCAGGGCTTATGATGATAAAGAAAGAGTGTCTCAGGGCACTATTCAACTCCCTATTCAAGTATAGCTAGCTGTTATAGAAACTACATGTTAGGTGTTTGACCTTGGCCTACCATATAACATCCTCTTCAAATTCCCATGGATACATGGGATGCAAGCAATCACATCAACCTCCCATCAATGTGTCAAGTTTTCATACCAAAACTAAGAGATCACAATCTATGGTGATCTTGAACCCTTTTCCTATTGCAAGAACCTAGAACCCAAGTATTATAAAGTTCCCCAAGTCTTGAAGAATGATGAAGGGTCCTCCACTCCATATATCAACCCATCCAACATCACCTCCACTTCAGGGACAAAGATACCTACCATACCTAACATATTTGACATCAAGTTTATAATCCAAGACAGTGGTTGTGGATAATATAGAATGAAGAAAGGAGCTTTTGTGGTCGAGGAGTTACCTCGATCCCCCATATCCCATGGACAGTCGCAACCCACAAATTCAATAGCTCAAACCTTCAAAGCAGATCCCTCTCAATTCAAGAGATGGGGAGATATAGGCCAAGAAGTGGTGGATGAGAGAGACATATCCAATCTCCTCTATCAAGATGAAAGACCTACACCAACTCTTCCTATGGATGATGCCAATAGAGGACTTCAGTTAATTTTGGACATGGGCTATAACAGGAATGGAAGTCTGGGAAAAGAACAACAATGGTCATAGGGAACCTATCATTGTGGATAGATGGTTGAAAAATATTGGCCTTGGGTGTACCCCTCTAAGTGTAACCATATGTAGTAGAATTCCCCTAGTTAGAGTAGTTAGGACTCCTTCTCAGCTATCAGCAACTGCCCTTCAATTACCTATATCTATAGGTCTACCCTTAGATAACTTCACCTTTGACATTACCGATGTGTGTAGTAATAGATATGATGAGGATCCCATTACTAATGTACCTATGTTGTTTGAAGACTCCTCCCTACTCATGATTAGTACCTTATCCTTTGAGTCATACCACCAAACCCATGAAATAAACCTGGTTTACCCCCAACTCATTGGTTACGACCACTAAGGACCATTGATTCTCGACATGTTTGAAAATGATGAGGCACTTTCAGATTTCATGGGATTAAGGGATGCAATACCATATGGAGATCATAAGGATGGATTTGATATCACACTAGACACTCAAGCCTATTATGGGGAGACGATTGAATGCTTCAATTGCAAAAGTGAAAATTTGAGAATAATCTCAAGGTCCTTGATTGAAAACCACACTATGGCACTCTCTAACCCTAAAAGAGTAAAAATAAAGGACACATCCAATGGTGAAAACCTCTATGAGGTGCTAGAGGATGATGGATTCAATCTTCCCCTCACTACACTTCATCAAGAAAAATCAGCAATCCTAGCAAAACAATGCAATCCCATCAACCTGGGAACAAAGGAGCTACCACACATAACCGTCTATGTTGAATCACTTCTCACAAAATAATATGAACCCTTAGCTGCATTCCTGAAAGAAAGAAAGGTAAATTTTTCATGGACTTATGCAGACATGCCTAGAATTGATCCAAAGGTAGTAGTTCATCACTTGGCTATATATCCTGAGGCAAAACCTATGAGACAAAATCTCAGAAAGATGCACCCCCAAAGAGCCTTGTTATTCAAAATGGAATTGTAGAAGCTCCTAGATGCAAGATTCATACACCCAATTGATTATCCAGAGTGGGTTTCCAACCTAGTACATATTTTAAAACCAACTGTGGGCATCCATAGCTGCACAGATTTTAGAGACTTAAACAAAGCATGTCCCAAAGATGACTTTCCACTACCCAATATTGATATGATAATGGATATGATGGCTAGACATGAGATTCTCTCACTAATGGATGGGTTCTTCGGATATTATTAGATCATGATAGCAAAGGAGGACCAGCACAGGACAACATTCACATTCCCCTAGGGAACCTACTACTAGAATATTATGCCATTTAGGCTAAAGAATGCAAGAGCAACTTATCAAAGAGTCATGACATTAATATTTCATGCTATGATCCATAAGAATATGGAATATTATGTAGATGACATATTTGCTAAATCAAGAAAAAGATGAGACCACATATTAGCTTTGAGTTCCATTTTTGATAGGTTAGAAAAGTACAAGGTCTCCCTCAACCCAAAGAAGTGCATCTTCGGAGTGCAATCAGGAAAGCTCCTAGGATATATCATGTCAATGAGAGGAATTGAGGTAGATGAAACCAAATTCAAGGTGATCCTTGAAATGGAAGCACCCAAGACACTAAAGCAACTAAGAGGTCTAGAAGGAAGGCTCTAGTCTATCCATAGATTCATAACATAACTGGAAGACAAAAAAATCCCATATTCTCATCTACTCCACAAGGGGTTAGCATACAAGTGGGACAACAAGTGTGACCAGGAATTTAAAAAATCAAGGAATACCTACTCATGCCACCAATTTTGATGCCTCCAATCCCAAGCAAACCATTAATCCTATACATCTTAGCAAAAACAACAACTCTCGGCCCTCTCTTAGCCTAGCATGATGAAAAAAAAAGTGAGAGGGATATCTACTATATCAGTAGAACCATGGTAGGACATGAGCTAAACTATACACCTATTGAAAAATATTGTCTAGTAGACATATTTACGGCTCAAAAGTTCAAACACTACATGTTGGCTCATCAGATCAAGCTAATTGAAAAAATAGATTTGCTCAAATACCTACTTTCCAAAGCCACTCTCATAGGACCGAAAACCAAGTGGGTCATGATATTGATAGAACATGACATTGAATATTTAGAGCACAAGGCCATCAAGGGACAAGAAATTGAAAATCAACTAGTGGAGGCACCTATATATGTAGAAAACCCACTTATCTCAGAGTTCTCCGACGAATCAATTTTTAATCTAAGTGTAGCAGACCATTGGAAGATGTATTTTGATGGATCATACACACAACATGGGTCAGGAGCAAGAATTTTCTTCATCACTCCCCAAGGGGATTGCATACCCAAATCCTACAAGTTATCATTCTCATGCATGAATAACAAAGCAGAGTATGAGGCTCTCGTCTTAGGCTTAAGGATTGTTGCACAATGGCGGATCATGGCACTCAAGGTCTATGGAGATTTACAGCTTATCTTCAAACATGTCAATGGAGAATACCAAACAAAGGATGAAAAGATAACTCCATACAAGAAACTCATGGAGAGCCTCAAAGAATCCTTTATTGATATCACCTTTGATTAGATACCAAGGGCTAACAATAGGGAAATAGATACTATGGCCACAATCGGATCACTCTTGGAGATCCCATGCAACATCCCAAAATATGAGTTCCTTGTAGAGTAGCTTCTCGTACCAGCATTCAAGGTACCAAAGTCCAAATTCATGTGTGAACTCATTGTTCTTGGTGATCCTTGGTACCATGAAATTTACACTTACTTAAGAATAGGAGTCCTCCCTGCCGACATAACCCCAAACCTTAAACAAGCCTTCGTCAAGAAGTCAACCCACTTTGTCATCCTAGGAGAAACTCTCTACTATAGGAGCATCATGTTGAGAAATTATGTCTCAACTTCCATCTTGAAGTCCTCATTTTCATGCCTTGGTGTTTTTGTGTTGTTTGCAAAGTTCTGGCGTGGAAATAGGATGGAACTTGGCATTGTTCTATTTGCTTAAGTTTCGGGTGTCTGGCGAAGGCGAAACCGTGATGGAACTTGGCATTGTTCTGTTTGCCTAAGTTCCCGATTTTTGTTCTCACTGTGACTCTGACTTCGCTTCCTACTATATGTTTCTTCTCGCTTCGCTTCATAGGTTCTGGTGGAGGCGGAACTAGTTATGGAAGTTGGCAATGTCCATTTGCTAGGTTCCTATTTCAATCTTTGTTCTGACTCCGAGTCTGACTCCTACTTTTATGATCTAGTTATTTTGGATGTTTCGATTCTCCTCAGGGTGTTTTCCTCCATTTTGTCCTGGTGCTGGATTGTTGTTTCTTGTAGTTGGTGGAGGCAGAACCGAAACTGGATTGGTTCCTGATCTTGGACCTTTGGTGAAGTCTTGTTTTATGTTCCTATTCCAACTTCGGCTTTGACAATGGTCTTTTGTGTTCCCGTCTTGGTTTGACCTCGGGTTCACTTACCCTGGTCAGAACTATTTACGATGGGTTCCTCTTTACAGTGGGTGGACATTGAACCGAAATGGTTCCTGAACCTGTAATTTAGGTGGATTCATATTTTGACTCTAGTTCCTACTCTAACTCTGACTTCGATTGTATGTATTTTTTTGGTGGAGTCTTGTTTTGACTCCTGTTCCGACTCTAGCTCTGACAGTGTTAGAAATGACTTGAAGTCTTGGTCACGCCCGATGTCTATTTGACCATTTTGGTTGCTCTATCAGTTGCGATTGTTGATGGGTCTTGGACATGTGGCACCTGGTTGAATAGTGTTTGGATGGATACCAAGATAGTTATTGTGGCAGTTGCATTTGTCAATGAAAGGTGGCAAGCTCAACCGTTTTGAGTAATGGCTTTGAATGCAAAGTCGGCTCGTTGCAGGAAATCTGTCAGATCTAACCAGATGCGTGATTTGAGGATGGACTTCATTGCTCTTCTAAGTCGGTTACATATGGATGAGAGATATGTCATTTCTCATAAGTAAGAAGTCAAGAGTTGAGTCGTAGGTTGTAGAGCAAGTTGAAGTTGCGAGCTAAAGAATAAGAAGGACATGAGTTCTTAAAGAGGGTTTTGAACTGTATGTTGTAAAACATTGTAATAGTGAATCTGAAACTCTCTAGGTGATTATGAGCTGAACAAAGAAGTCTGGATATTGTATGTAATCGATTCATTACTGTAATACAGTAGTTTTGACTTTGTGTGGTGGGTTTTTTACTTGAAAGGGTTTTCCCACGTAAATACTATGTCATCTTTGTTTGCTTATCTTTCTGGTTTCTCATTGCCATGTTTGTATGCATCTCTATAAGTTTTGAAATTGTTAGTTTTTTGGTTTTTGCTTCTCTCCCCTATAGTAAAGGTGTTAAGGGAATGTATTCCACACTGTTGGGTCAGTAGATCCACATTTTTTTCCCTTCAAAGTGGTATCAGAGCTTGGCTAGTTCATGTTATCCTTGCTAGGCAAAATTAGTTTTTTGCACTAATACTGATTCAGTGGGAGACTTGCATTGTTAAACTTGTTTCTGTTGTGAGATGGTGAGTACATCTGGTAGGATAGATATTGAAAAGTTTAATGGCAGCAACTTTGAGTTATGGAAACTCAAGATAGAAGACTTGCTTGTGGATAGAGACTTCTAGACTGCAGTGTCTAGAACTAAGCCACAAACTATGACCCAAGAAGCTCGGGATCTTACTGATAGAAAATCAAGAGGATTGATAAGACTAAGTCTAGCCAATTCTGTGCTCCTGAATGTTCATAAGGAAATGTCTGCAACTTCTTTGTGGAAGAAACTTGGTGACATTTATCAAGGAAAGTCCTTGGTAAATAAGTTGTTCCTGAGAAAGAAGTTGTACTCCTTGAAGATGGATGAAGGTGCATCTATTGTAGACCATCTGAACTCATTCAATATGAGTATTACTTAGCTGGCATCTGTAGGTGTAAAAATTGAGGAGGAGGATCATTGCATGCTCCTGTTGTGTTCATTACCTGACAGTTGGGATCATCTTGTGATGGCTATTGGAAGCACAACCACTACTTTCAAAATGGATGATGTGGTTGCTTCGCTTCTGTCAGAAGAAATGGAAAGGAAATCTTCTGAGATGGCCAAAGATGCTCTTTCTTTTCGAGGTAGAACAAAGGAGAAAGGCAAGAAGAAAGACAACAAGTCGAAATCCAAGTCTAAAGGGAGATCAAAGTCTCCTAGTAAAAAGTTCAAGGTAAAGTGCTAGAACTATGGGAAACCTAGTCATATCAGGAAGGACTGCAAGGAGAAGAAGAAGAAGAATTCTTCTGACAATGAATCTTCTCAAAGTGATGTAGATGCCTTCATTGCAGCAGCCTTGACAACTCAGGCATCTGATGATGTCTGGTTGGTCGATTCAGGTGCCTCTTTTCACATGGCATCCAATAGAGATTGGTTCTCAAAGTATGAGAAGTATGATGGTGGAAAGGTATACTTGGCAAGTGATTCAACACTAGAGATTGTTGGTAGAGGAAGGGTTAGAATTTAGTTTCCTGACAGAAGAGTCAAAGGAATTGGTGGTGTTCTCCACATCCCAAGTTTGGCTCGAAATCTTCTTTTTGTTAGTAAGTTAAATAATGCCGGTGTAGAAGTTTCTTTTTCTAGTAAGGGATGTAAAATGGCTAGAGGTACAATGGTGTTAGCTAAGGGTGTTCATACTGGCACTTTGTACAAACTAGATGTATGACCTGTTCTTTGTAACAGTACCTCTGTAAAGTTATGTAATTCTGCACCTATAGAGAAAGATGATGACTCCTCTCTATCTGCAAATGATTTGGAGGTAAAACTCCCAGTAGAGAAGACTATGTTGTGGCACCATAGACTTGGTCACATTGGTCAGAAAGGTTTAAAAACCTTGAAGAACAAAAACCTTGTAGAAGGGCTTGATGATTGTAACCTTGAGTTCGATTTTTGTGAACATTGTATCTATGGAAAGCAACACCGTGTCTCTTTCTCCTCTAGTCCTCACAAATCTTTTGGTATACTGGATTATGTTCACTTTGATGGGTTTGGTCTAGTTAATGTTCCTTCATTATCGAAGTCTAGATATTATGTTTCTTTTATTGATGACTATTTGAGAAGGGCATTTGTATACTTTCTTAAAAGTAAATCAGAAGTATTCAGTCGGTTTAAAGAGTTCAAATATTTGGTAGAAAATTAGACTAGAAGGAAAATAAAGTGTTTAAGGACAGACAATGGAGGTGAGTTTTGTTCTACAAATTTTGAAAGGTATTGAATTGATCATGGAATTAAAAGGCATAAGACAACCCCCTACACTCCACAGCAAAATGGAGTTGCTGAAAGGTTGAACAGGACGTTGATGGAAAAAGCAAGGAGTATGTTGAGTGGTGCTAGTCTAGAGCAGAAGTTCTGGGCTGAGGCTGTTGCTACAACATGTTATTTGATAAATAGATCTCCTTGTTTAGCTCTTGTTGACAAGACACCTTTGGAAGCCTAGTTAGATAAGAAACCCTCACTAAGGCATGTTCGGGTTTTTGGCTATGAGGCATATGTTCATGTGTTGAATGAAAAGAGATCTAAATTGGATAACAAGGCTATGAAATGTATTCACATCGGCTATGGATTTGGTGTGAAAGGATACAAGCTTTGGAACCTTGTTATTGAGAAGGTTTTGTATAGAAGAAGCATGATATTTTGTGAGCTAAAACCTTTAGTAAGTGATCAATAGTGTGAGACAAATCAGAGTGACAAGGAGAAGGATGTAGTTGAGATTCCCCAAACTACAGAAAGGGAAGAGCTATATGGTGTACCTGAGATTGAGGAGAGCTCAACCAGCTTTGAGAGTTCTGATGATGAAGAACAACCTCAGCCTCCAAGGAGATCTACATGAGAAAGAAGGCAACTAGATAGGTATGGTTTCTCTATGTTAGATTCAAACTGTGTTTATGCTTTAATAACCAGCACTGATGAGCCTAGGACTATGAAAGAAGCAATCAAAATGGTTGATTCAAAGTCGTGGCTTGAAGCCATGAATGAGGAGATGGATTCCTTGAAAAAGAATGATACCTGGAAGTTGGTACCATTGCCTAAAGGGCGAAAGCCTGTTAGCTGCAAGTGGATATTCAAAAGGAAGATAGGCCTTGATGGCAGTGTAGAGAAGTATAAGGCACGACTGGTTGCAAAGGGTTTTTCTCAAGTTGAGGGAATTGATTATGGAGAGATCTTTTCCCCTATAGCAAAGCTGACATCCATCAGATTTTTGTTGTCATTGGAAGATGTGTATGACTTTGAAATTGAGCAGATGGATGTGAAGACTGCATTTCTCCATGGTGAGCTAGAAGAAGAAATCTTCATGTCCCAGCCTGAGCATTTTGTTGAAAGAGGTAAACAAAATCTGGTTTGCAAGTTAAATAAATATCTCTATGGTCTAAAGCAATCTCCTAGAATGTGGTACCATAAATTTGACACATTTGTGTTGTCAATTGCATTTGTTAGATCAAAATCTAATCATTGCATTTATTATAAATATGAGAATGATCGTGTGCTTGTTATTACTCTGTATGTGGATGACATGTTATTCATTGGTAATAGCAAGGCTATGATTTCTGACCTTAAAACTCAGTTGTCTGCTAAGTTCGAAATGAAAGATCTTGGAGCAGCAAGGTACATTATTGGGATGGAGATAACTAGGGATAGAACAAGCAAAAAGCTTTGGATCAGTCAGAGTAAGTATGTGAAAACCATTCTAGAAAGGTTTAGCATGACTGATTGCAAGCAACTAGTTGTTCCAATCATGCAAGGATTGAAATTATCTACTGAAGACTATCCAAAGTCAGCTACTGAGATGGAGGACATGACCAGTGTGCCTTATGCAAGTGCAATAGGCAGTTTAATGTATGCTATGGTCTGCACAAGACCAGACATTGCCCAAGCAGTGGGAGTTCTAAGCCATTTCATGGAAAATCTAGCGAGATCACATTAGGATGTTGTAAAGAGAGTGTTCAGGTATTTGAAGGGTACTTCAAATTATGCTTTGTGTTACCATGGCAATATGGTTGCATCACAAAGGGCTCTTTGCATTCAAGGATTTGTTGACTCTGATTGGGCAGGGGACATTGATAGCAGAAGATCCACCAGTGTATACACTTTCATGCTTAATGGTGGAGCAATTAGTTGGATGAGCAAGTGACAAGTTGTAGTTACTTTGTCCAAGACAGAGGTAGAGTACATGGCAGCAACTCATGCTTGCAAGGAGGCAGTGTGGCTGAGGCGTTTGTGTTCAGACATTGGATTTAATGCTGGGCAGATTTCAATCTGTTATGATAGTCAAAGTGCCATTTGTTTGGCAAAGAATTTGACCTTCCATGCTAGTACCAAGCACGTAGATGTGCAATATCACTTCGTGAGGGATATGGTTGAAGATGGCAAGGTCAGTATGGATAAGGTTGACACCTTGAAGAATGTTGTAGATGCCTTGACAAAGCCAGTCAGCACAGACAAGTTTAAATGGCGCACAAAATCGATGGGCCTTGGGGCCTATGATAGACAGTAAGGTTTGATGTTTTTGAGGAAGCTGGAAGTGTTCACCAAGTTAGAGATTGCTGAGAAATTATGTCTCAACTTCCAACTTGAAGTCCTCGTTTTCATGCCTTGGTATTTTTGTGTTGTTTGCAAAGTTCCGGCAGAGGCAGAACTAGGATGGAACTTGGCATTGTTCTATTTGCTTAAGTTCCGGGTCTCTAGCGAAGGCAGAACTGGGATGGAACTTAGCATTGTTCTGTTTGCCTAAGTTTCGGGTTTTTTTTCTCGCTCTAACTCTGACTCCGCTTCCTACCATCTATTTCTTCTCACTTCGCTTCACTGGTTCTGGCAAAGGCGGAACTAGTTTTGGAAGTTGGCAGTGTCCATTTTCCAGGTTCCTATGTCAGTTTTTGTTCCGACTCCGAGTCTGACTCCTACTTTTACGATCTAGTTCTTTTGGATGTTTGGATTCTCCTCAGGGTGTTTTCCTCCACTTTGTCTTGGTGCTAGATTGTTGTTTCTTGTAGTTGGTGGAGGCGAAACCAGAACTGGATTGGTTCTTGATCTTGGACCTTTGGTGAAGTCTTGTTTTCTATTCCTGTTTTGACTCTGACTCCGACTATGGTCTTTTGTGTTCCCATCTTGGTTTGACCCTGGGTTGACTTACCCTGGTCAAAACTATTTCCGATGGGTTCCTCTTTATCGTGGGTGGACACAGAACTGAAATGGTTCCTGAACCTATAATTTTGGTGGAGTTATGTTCCAACTCCAGTTCCTACTCCGACTCTGACTCCGGCAGTATGTATTTTTTCGGTGGAGTCCTGTTTCAACTCCTGTTCCAACTCTAGCTCTGATAGTGTTAGAAATGACTTGAAGTCTTCATTGCGCCTGATGTTTGTTTGACCATTTTGGTTGCTCTGTCAGCTATGATTGCTGATGGGTCTTGGACGCATGGCACCTAGTTGAATAGTGTTTGGATGGATACCAAGATAGTTATTGTGGTAGTTGCATTTTTCAATGAAGGGTGGCGAGCTCAACCATTTTAAGTAATGGCTTTGAATGCAAAGTTGGCTCATTGTAGGAAATCTATCAGATCTGACCAGATGCGTGATTTGAAGATGGACTTCATTGCTCTTGTAAGTCGGTTACATATGGATGAGAGATATGTCATTTCTCATAAGTAAGAAGTCAAGAGTTGAGTCGTAGGTTGCAAAGCAAGTTGAATAGTTTCTCATTGCCATGTTTGTATGCATCTCTATAAGTTTTGAAACTATTAGTTTTTTGGTGTTTGCTTCTCTCCCCTGTAGTAAAGGTGTTAAGGGAATGTATTCCGCACTGTTGGGTTAGTAGATCCACATTCTTTTCCCTTCACATCGAAGGGGCCCTATTACATTTCCTAAATATTAAGGAAGCCATGACTACTTTAACTAAGGTACACAATGACATTTGTGGTTGGCATTCAAGCAGTATGAATTTCACTAAGAAATTGTTGAGGACCGGATATTATTGGCCCATGATGGAAAGAGAAGCTCATGACTTTGTCAAGACATGTTTGTAGTGTTAGCAACATGGGGACCATATACATGCACCAGCTCAGGAGATTTATCCCATTGTCACACCTTGGCCCTTCTCACAATGGGGGCTTGATCTCATCAGTAAAATCACCCCCGCCTCATCCAATGGCCACAAATTCATCATCATCACCATAGAGTACTTTACAAAGTGGGTCGAAGCCATTCTCATGACCTACATAACTAGAAAGATGATATCTAAGTTCATCATGGACTACCTCATTTTTCGATACAGTGTCTCCCAAGCTATTATCTAATATAATGGGACACTTTTCAAGAATCAAGATGTTCGTGACCTTTGTTAGAATAAAGGTTTTAACTTAATTATTTTGATTAAGTTACATTTATTCCCTTCTTAAGATTTCACTTTAGTTTGCATAAAGTGACATTTAATAATTATATTAATTATTAAATGTTTTCCTATTAGGATTAATTTTAGGGTTTGCATAATTTCCTTCTTAAGGATTGATCTCATTGTATATTCATCAATTCCCTTTTGTTCTGATAAGATAATTTCTCCATTTTTTCAAAGCTTCAAACCCTTGTTTGTTTTCTCCATCCATTCTCTTCCTTGTGGCATGTATTCATTTGCATGCAGGTGTTATTGGAGTCTGAAGTTGGTTTTGAAAACTTCTACATGGTATTAAAGCTTTCCTACTACATGCCTATTTTTGTTTGAAGAATTTGGAGCTACAAGGGTTGGATCAAGCATTCACAGTTTTGGGATTTGTTTTTTTTTATCTAGGAAATCACCTGCAATTTCAAAGCATTTTGAGTCCAAACGGACTATGTCGTTGGATCCACAATGGTCCAAAACCCCTAAATAGACAGTTCATTCATCCATTTTGGGAAAAGTTGATTTGAGGGGCAAATTTTTTTTACCCATATGGCTGGCCATCTGCCTGATAAAAAAAATAAAAATTCTGCATTTGTTTTCGTCAAAAAAAAATTTTATTGTTTTTTTTTTAAATAATTTTTATTTATATAAGCCCAGTTGTGCATTTATGGTGACGGTCATTTGGCCATCAAATTTAAGCCCGGATTTTGCTGCGATAGTTGTATGACCGTCAAATTTAATCCAGCACTGGTTTTTTCCCTTTTGGAGTTGTTTTCTTCCAGAGGCCATATCTTGGGCATACGATATCATTTTTTGGAAAATAAGATATCACCGGAAATCTGGTTGTGTCAACTTTCGAGTGGTGTAGGTTTCATTGCTTCATTTTTCTATTGGTGCATTCTACAACCAGTTGAAGGCTAAGGGGCTATTTTCAGTTCCGAGCTCATAACTTTTGACCCGTTTCTCCATTTTTCACAATCTTAGTGGCGTTGGAACCATCTTTCAGAGCTCTTCAGTTTCATATATTCAATTTTTCTAGATTTCACTCTAGGTATATTTTTTTTAGTTTTTTTTGTTTTCACACTCTGGTGAATTACCTGGACATATATGCTCTTGGAAACTTTTCGTTTGCATGGGATGCTTCCTTTTTGGCTATTCTTCATGTATTTCCTATCTGTTGTCCTTTGAGAGCATTTTAAGCATCATTTGTAAGCAATCTTCTATGTAAACGCACAGAGATAAAGTGCCACACTATTGTACATGTATTTTTGGGGATTTTGCACATAAGGTTGTGCCATATTTTGTATTCGCACTGTATTATAAAATGCCATGGGGGGTTCTATAGTGTCATTTTTTTTTCCATCACACCTTTGTCTGATGAGTGTCCCTCCGCGACGATAGTGGATCCATATGATTCCAGCCTCATGCATGTGTGCTTTGTTTTGCACACCACTTTTTCAGTTGCAAGTGCTTTCTTGTGCACTTTTAGATGTTGTATCTTCTCCTTCATGCACTACAGGGTGTTACACACCATTTCAGTGGATCTTTCAAGCTCTCCTAGTTCAACATTATGGGGGGGTGTTATGCTATTTGTGCTAATGCTTCCTTGGCTTTGCCTTGGAAGGAATCTTCCATCTCAGTTGATTAATGTTTTTTAGACTATTGGTACTTGTTCCATCTATGTCTTCATTCCAAGTGTTTGCCTTGTTTTTCCATCTGATTTTAGTAGTGTCATTTGGGGAACTCATGCAGGTTGTTGTCTTTTTTATCCTGATCATCTTATCTTCAGAGGAGGTTCTTCAGCACCATAGCAGTCATATTTTGACAGTGTATTGAGCTTCTTCTGCTTCAGTGATGTTCTTCATGGCTTTCAGTTTCTCCCATGAGGTTTTCTCTATTTCTCCACTTTATAGAGATTTGGTTGTATTTGGGTACCTGATCTGGCCTAGTTGTCAAGACCCATGTTTCCTTTCCTGCATTGTAGTTACCTTTGATTTTTTTCACATGTTTGTAGTTGCACTCTTGCTCATCTTAAGAGGGGGTGTTAGAGTAAAGGTTTTAACTTAACTATGTTGATTAAGTTACCTTTATTTCTTTCTTAATATTTCACTTTAGTTTGCATAAAGTGACATTTAATAATTATATTAATTATTAAATGTTTTCCTATTAGGGTTCCTATTAGAGTTTTTCCTATTAGGGTTTCTTTTAGGCTTTGCATGATCTCCTTCTTAAGGATTGATCTCATTGTATATTCATTAGTTCTCTTTTGTTATGATAAGATAATTTATCCATTTTTTAGAGCTTCAAACCCTTGTTTGTTTTCTCCATGCATTCTCTTCCTTGTGATAGGTATGCATTTGCATGCAGATGTTCTTGGAGTCTGAAGTTGGTTTTGACAACTTCTACAACCTTTGCCAAAAATTCAGCATCCAACATCACTTTTCCACTCCATATTATCCCCAAGGAAATGGTCAAGTAGAAGCCACCAATAAAACCATTCTAAAAATCCTCAAGAAAATAGTCAATGACACTAGTCATGATTGGAATCTATAGCTAAATCATGCCTTATGGGCTTATCACACCAGCATTCGCACACCAACAAGTGCCACCCCCTTCTCCCCGATCTATGGATTAGAAGTCATCCTCCCCATTGATGTCGACCTCCCATCCCTAAGGATATCACTACAAAACCTCATTTCAGATGAGGAATACTAGGTCTCAAGGCTAAATGAGCTAGAGTTAATAGATGAGCGGTGCATGGATTCCCTAAATCCCCTACAAGTATATCAGAATCGACTAAAACATGGTTAGAAAAATAAAATTAGGAGTTGGACCTTCCAAGTTTGTGAGCTATTACTAAAGGAGAATTAGAAGGACCTACCAAATCCAAAAAGTAAAGGAAAGTTTGAGCCCAACTGGTTGGGACCTTTCATCATCATGACAAGCTATAAAATAGGAGCCTACTAGCTATCAATGCTCGAAGGGGAACCTCTGCAAGAGCCCATGAACATCTCCCATCTCAAAAAAAATTACACCTAATATTTTAAGGGTAAAACCAAAATACAAAAATACAAAAAAAAATAGAAAAATGATTGAAAATAGTAAAAAAAAATATCATCCTTTACTGAAACCCACTTCAGTGGTGCTTTGGATAAGTACCTTGGTGAAAACCTAGAAAACAGGTGCCAAGTGTAAATAAAGAACTCTCCATCCACTAGGATCTTCACAACCTACTCATCTCACTTATCCATTAGATTCCATTAATCACCCATCCATCCATCTGCATCCATAGTATAGCTTGATCTTGTGTTCGTATCATATTCCACCCTAGTACTACTTGTCATATTCCTAAGGTTAGTTTTTCCTAATTGTATTGAAGTAGTCTATCGCATCATGCTAGGGGCATGTTCTGGTACCCACATCAGATCGGATTTGTGGGTATTTCTACGATCTTCCTCAAAATGAAAATATCAAAAAACATTCCAAAAATCCATCAAAATCCAAAAACATCAAAAATTCCAAAAATCCAAAAACATCCAAATCATATAAAAATCCAAAAACATGTCAAAATATCAAAAATCAAAAAGTGGAGTCATCTTATTGAACTACATCATCTTTGAGCTTGAACATAGGCAAGGTTGATCTTTGATCATCCCTCGAGACATTTTAGGTTAGTCCTTTAGGCGTTCCTCACAACAAAATGGCAATTTGTTTGCCCATCTATCTCATCGATAATCAAGTATGTGTTAGTGAAACTACGTGTTCTCTATGTGTATAATGTAGGCAAGGCTAATTTGTTGATGAGCTCTTGAGACCCCTGGGATAGGTCTTAAAGTTAGTCTCTTGGTCAAAATCTCAAAAAATCCAAAAAATCTGGAAACCTAAAATTCAAAATAGCCTCAAAACATTAAAAAACATCCAAATATGTGAATAATAAAAAATGGTGCATTTTTCTCATCTTATTTTCACCCACAATAATGATCATTCACAATAAATCATCATCATTTTCATCCTTTAGTAAAACAATCAAAAGCAATTCTAGCAGGTTCAAAATTGAATGCCTAATTGTCAAAGTCTCAAGTCTACATCAGTAGGTCAGTAGGTTAGTCAACTCGAAATATTGATATCTTATCATCCAATCAATCTCATCATCACCCGATAACAACATATCCTAGGATGCATCCTTCCTATAATGGACATCAACATCAAGGATTACACATAGATTATCATCATTACACACATCATGTCATAATAACTACATTACACATAATGGGCCATTTTCATTCCATTTCACATTATCATTATCATTTCATTCTTACTATTATATTTCATAAAGCATCATCTCATAATTCATCTCACATAATAAATATCATTACACCATTTGCATCACATAATCATCATCATAAAACATTAAATCATACATCACCTTGCATTATCATTTCATAACAAAACATCCATTACATTAATCACATAGTGTCACATATTACATACCATCTCATAAGGATCACCATGTCATAATCATATACAATACATTGAAACATTAGTTTATAACGTAACATCACATTCATCATAGGAATCATTGCATTACATCATTACATTTGTACATAAAATCATTGCATGTCGTAAATACCATGTATCATCTCATAAGGGCATAGCATGGGCATTTCATACATCATTCATAAATTTCATATCAATGCATATCATTGCATACATGTCATTGCATAAATACATTATATATTTCATTTAGGACATAATATAGAAAACCATGTTTCATATCATGATCGCATCCATAATCACTGCATCATATCATAACACAGGAAATTAAATGCATCCGTCAAAAATAAAATAGGACATCTCATAAATCGAATCATCTCATATATATATAAAAACAAGATTAACTATCAAGGTACAAAATTAGGATCAAATGTATATGGTACAAAAGGGGCAATAACAAATCAAAACCCATGAATCAAAAAATACTATCTATAATCAAAATGTGGAGCTAGCCCTACAAACTACTACCCTCTCCTTCTTTCCTCTCACCGTGACCCTAGGGAGGCCTTATCCCTATCTACTATGAAAAATCTGGCACCCGGCCTACTGGTGCCACTGCTTGCCTATAATTCTATCGATAGTACTCTACCTCTCTGACTACCTACCGATATGCCCGTAGAGGTACTATCCTACCCTAGGATGAGGAGGCCATACACTCAAGCTACCTCCTTTGGCCTATCTACTGGTCTCTCTCAGACTTGGCCTAATCCCTCTCTTTCATGAGTATGGTGACCTGTTGGCGAGCCGGATCCCTCTCAGCTATCAAAACCTGTACCTAGCCTATAATTGCTAGATTAGGGCATCTTGGTGGTCTGGCTATGGAGGTTGATACTGAGGGACCTCTCTCTCCTCATCTCTAGGTGGGGTCTATTGCACCTAATCTCTAACTTGTGTCTACACCTGGGGAGGTGTCTGTTGTGGTTGTACCCCAATTGGTGTCTAGTGTGGAGATTTCCCACCTCCATCTCCATCCCTATCCTCATCACCGCTACCTCCCTGTCCTCATCCTCAGCTTGTTGATAAGCCCATGGGTCTCCATCATGCAGGCATTGCACTTGGATATTTCAATCTCAAGGGGGTTTTGAACCAATATTTATATTCCTATGTCACCCCTACATCACCCTATCCTTTATCATATGGCCACTAACTACTGAAAGGATTTCATTGCCTTGTTTGTGAGGATAGGTCTACCCCATGTTGTATCCCTCATAGTATGGGAAAATATTGCCATGTACTAGTCATCATTCCTATCATATACATCTCCAAACTACCAAGCCACATTGTCTAGTAAGTATCTCTCAACTATGGTGTGCTCTTTGTCCTACATCAACCTATCCTGGCGAGTGAAAAACAACTGATCAACATCATCAAACCATGGACCTATTCCAAGCCTGGGCCTCTAAGTGAACTCTATCATCTCATCAATGACTTGTTGCTAATGGGCGATGCCACCTGACCGTATATGTGTAAATGTAATCTGGGCCCCACCATATCGCCAAATAATTGGATCATCCAAATCTAGAGCAATTGGTGTAACCTAAGGGTGAAGCACTACAATGCGCTCCTATGCCTAGACATCCAACAAAGTAACTCTATCTCCAAAGGCCTTGCTATCCATATAGGAAAACTCATGTAAATCACAGTAAAGTTAGGCCAACATCACTGGCCTCCATGCAAGGCACTCTCTTTGGAAGAGCATCTACTCCCATGCCAATCCCCAACTCGGACTGAAATATCAGCCCTACTGATCTGGTGCCACAAGATCTGATATGATAGCTGCAACTATGATTTTGAATGTGGGTAGTATGCCCCTATACCTCTCTAAATCAATTTGGACCTCTAAAAAGACAATAGCCTCAAGCCCCATAACCTCATAATAAGAATCAATCCCAGCATCCACGTCGTATATGCCCCAGACATCCTCAAGGGTAACTATGGCCTCACTAGTGGGAAGGTGGAAGGAGGATGTCTCGATGTGACATCACTCCACCAAGGCTGTCATCATCCCCAAATGGTTCTAAAAAGGGTGAACATATGCAACATACCAAAGACCAATGGCACCAAGCTACTCCTGGAGCAACTTGTGTAACCCATCTAATCTGTTGAGCACCAATCATCTGTGCTCACTAGAATGAAGTATCCTGAGGTCCTCTTATGCAAAAGAGGTCAGTACGTCAAGTTTTAAAAAAAATGAGACCCTTGAAATAAGTTCTCGCATTCCAAACCTTAATTGTGGCACTATTTGCAATTGCGGCACATTTTGCAAACTCCAAACTATGCTCTGTGATGTAGTTTGACTGGGCTCCTAGGTTCTAAATCCCAAAAAATCCCACCATGGCACTATTCAAATAGGTGGTTGACTACTCACTAAAACCCTAATTTCCTAAGTGGCCTGTAGCGGTGCTCTTCACATATGCAGCACACATAAAGGTCGTGCGGCATCGATTTTTCATTTGCAGTGGTGCTATATAGCACCACTTGACTCTAATTTGGCTTTAACCATATTAAATTCATGAAAAAAAGTCAAAATCACAAGTCAAGGAAGGGGTACATACCACGGGTCCTGCGCTAGTTGGCCACTGGTGCACTCGTACTCGCTCTAACACGTGCCAGGTAAGTAATCTTTGTGCCATCTCGATCAAGACTTAGAGCTCAAAATAAAAAAATATTTAAAGGTTGTGTGAAAATTATTTGAAAATGACCCCTTAGGGTCTATTTAAGCCTAATAATTAGGCTTTTTTGACCTAATTCAACCATCCAACTAGGGTTTTTGACCCTCAATCCTAGTTTTGCCTGACCAAAGGCCTTTTTGCATCATTTTTGGAATTTTAAAACATTTTTTGGCATCTCAGAGCCTTCTTGGACCCGTTGGGCACCTTGTCCTCTTTTTTTGCGAGATCACCCAAAAATCTAAATTTTCATCTGATCTCTCAAGGGGGCAATATACCAACATAAATTTTTGAAGTTTGATCAAAATAGTTTATTCTTTGAACCAATGCAACAATTGCATTGCTTCAAAGAGGGCAAAAATGTAGACATGGAAAAAATACTGACACACTTGATCCTGATTACTAACATCATTTCATCTTGAATCATCTTCTTAGCTTGTCACCACTCTTCATCCCTTAATTAAATAAATAATCATTTATCTTATTTAGTCATTCTCTCTTGCTAATTAAATAAATCAAGGTTATTTAATTAATCTTTTGATCTCCATTTAATTAAATAATTCATTTTATTTGATTAAATATCTAAGGTCATCTTATTAAATTAAATAAATTAAACCTTGTTTAATTTAATCTAACATTATCATACCTCCTTAATTAAATAAATCAAATCCTGTATTTAATTAAATCTAAATCACATTCTCATCTTTTGATTTAAATCAATCCATAAATCTAAATCAAATAGCCACATCACCTAATCCCTCATTATTATAATTAAGCCTTGATTAATTTAATCATAATCTCCAAATTTCTCTAGATTATTCCACTTGCACATGAAAATACATTTAATTGATTTATTAAATCCCTATTTTATTTCAACTTGCCATCTTTTGAGAATATTCCTCCAAAATTTGAAAATCCCTCCAAGTGGATTTTTCCTTCCAACAATACATTCATTCCTCTTACATGTCCTTGTGCATTGAGCCAAGTGGCATTGAATTCATTTTTTTTCCCTCTTGCAAGTCATTTCATGAATTTCAAATTCTGCCTAGTATCATTTATTATGCACAATCACCAAAAAGTGTTCAAGCTTCCTCCATTCACATCTTGACAAGTGGCATTTGGCCATTGGTTGAGGATTAGTCCCACATTCATCAATTTTTCCTCTTCTTCTCTCAATATCATCTATAAGTAAGAGGATTTTCTCCTCATTTGATAATCCACAATTTGAGTAAACTCACTATACTCAATTTCATCCTAAAACATATCTATTTTCATTCATTTTATCAAGGTCTTAGCTAGGTTATGCAGATTTTTCATCATGGAGCTCAATTGAATCTTCATCAAACTGCATCAATCATCAATCTTACATCATAGGAGTTGGGAAAGGGCCATTTCCTACATACATATTGGCACCAACTCCCCCATGGGATCAAGATTTTTATTTACATTGAATAGGATTTGATAGTTTTTTTTTATGTTTTTTATCTCATTTCTTGTTCTTTTCAATTTAAATGGATTTCATGGGGAATCTTGATTCTCACTTGCATTTGATCTAATTATGTGCTTGTTTCTTATGTTTGTGTAGCTATAGTATTTGGGTTCACACTAGGTTAAATCCATTTTGGAATAGCTCCTTCAGTCATGCAGATGTATTCACCTTCAGATGAGCTCACAAGACAAGGTTAGATCCAAGTTATAGGAAAATTTGAGAAAAATATATACCCTACATTTCACTCTCTAAGACAAAGTGTTCTCTATGCTTGACAACACTCCTTAAAATTTTTTTATTACTTTCTTGTGTGGTTACACCCTACACTGGTAACACATGTTGATGACTAGCCATAAATGCAAGTAAACTCTTCCAATTGGAGGCATTCTCCAATTTTCCCATAAGAAAATGACACTAAATTTTGAATTATGTGTGTAACATCCTTACTTAATGTAGTGTAGGAAAATGGATACCCTTTCATTTTCACATTTTCTTGGGCCTGCCTTGCTTTATTTCTCCTTCTTTATGTCTTAATTGGTACTATTTTACATCCATAAGCCTAATAAACTACATCTTTTTCTAGCTAATCTCAACAATCATCAAAGGGAAAATGATCATTTAATGATTATGTCTATGTGTCCTTGATTATTGGGTCAAGACTAAAATGTGGCCTAGGGCGTCTTAGTCCCCCAAAGGTCTAGGGACCTTGATTTTGAATACACCTGAAAAGGTCTTCTTTTGGAGTTTGCTCCCTGAGATTTGAGCCTCGGGACTAAGATGTCACCTAGGGCATCTTAATCCTCCTTGGCTTATTTTCGAGATTTAATTTCAAATTCTCATAGGATTTAGCCTCCTTTAATTAATTTTTTCCTATTTCGACTTGGTGTAATGTAATTTTGGGATATTATACATAGATAAGTATAAATACAAGGTTCATTCACTCATTTTCATAATAAGCAAGATATCCAAGAGCATAATAAGCATCCAAGAATTCAAGTATTCATCCAAGAGCATTCAAGAGTAGTTCTTCAAGTATTTTCAAGCCATGATCAATATTCAAGCATCATATCAAAGGACATTATTGCATCATGTGTGTTCTTGTGCTAACATTTATGATGTAGGATTTTGATTCAAGCATGCAATTCAAGCAAGATCTATCAAAGTATCCATTGATTCAATATCTACATTCAAGCTTAATCATTTCACACAACTTTGCAAACTTTACAACAAGGGTTTGGTGAGTTGTAGATTTGCATGTTGTTCATTCGTCATTTCCCTCCATTATTCCATTTCATTTCAAGGTTTAATTACCCACAAGGGGTTTGACCAAGGAAAACACCCATTTAATAACAATCAACAAGTTTTCCCTCTCTTTCATGCTTGTCATTACAAATTTAGGGTAAAGAATTGAAGATAATTTGGAGTGCAAGATTGCAAAGTTGCAAAGTTGCATTACAAATTTGTCATCATCACGGAAACTCACCTACAAGTCGAATCCAAAAGCTTCAAAACTTGAGATATGTGAGGAAGAAACTATAGACCTTGGAGCTTAGGATCACATTCAAAGTTTTCAAAAATCTAGAATGGAACTAATATGCCACCTAGGGTGTCTTAGTCCTCCCAAGGGTATTTTTCAAATATTCTTTGAGATTCTATTTTGAAATCCAAAGATTTTGCATCTGCCCTGAAAAATAGCACCGGGACTAAGACAACATAAAGGGTGTATTTGTACTCCCTAATATATTTGGATAGCTTCTTTTCATTTCCATAATCCTCATCACATCTCTAGACTTCCTATCTACACACATCATATCTTGTTGGTTCATAATCTCATCATTTGCATCCCTCATTCAGCTTGCATAACTAGGTTTTGTAGGTTTAATTCTTATTTGTCTTTTCCAATCATTTTCTTGGTGGTGAGCCCCTAAAATCTGAACGAACCCCCTTCCTAGTTTCTCCTAATGAGAATTGACTCACCTTGTGAGGTTGATAGTAAATCTAATTAGGGTTCTTAGGACATTATTGAATGACCTAGAGAAATAAGTGGAAATTCTTCTACCTCATTTTTTTCTATGGTTCGCTTAATGAGTGTATCTTTTTGCGTTGAGTAATGGTCATGCAATATGAACTTTATTGATTAATTTCATTAATATTGTGTAATACATAGTGTATTTCAAAACACATGGTAAAATTATCACTCATATACATATGGTATTTCAATTTTCAATTGTTTATGTCAAGTAACTTTTAACATTAGTCATTTATCTTAGATTATTGTGATTTTTATTGCTTCCCAAGGTCAATCATGGAAAGAAAAGACACTTGAAAGTAGAGGAAACACATCGAGTAAGTGCACCAAGATGGTTCCCAAAAACGGGACTTAAGTGGACAACTTTTTTTCTGAAATAAGGAAATGCTGACCTTGGATGTGAAATTGAGGATACTTAGACTCAAAATTTTGAGATGGAACAAAAAGAAGGATTCAAGTGCTCCGAGTCTACTTTCTAAACTACTAATTTATTTTTAAAATGATCGAGATTAAGGGGCTCAAATGAGGGACGTACACAAATTGGTGTCGTTTTTGTCAGAAAAACATAACATAGCAACTTTGTACCACCCTCGTACGGTGAACTTTTTTTTAGTATTTTTAAAATCACAATAGTCAGAAGTTAGCTAATAGTATGTAGTTGATGCATCATTTTTATGATAATTTTTTAATGAATATTTAATTTTTTACTAATTTGGGAAGTGGACATATCCTGAATATAGAATTTTGGTCATGCTACCACTACAAATTTTTGAAACTAATTGATTTGTTTTTATTTTTTAATTTTTAACTTTGTAGAATGGAGTCTAGTTTCTAAAAATGTAGTTTATTTGAAAAATTGATGAACGGTTAATTTATTACCAAAAAAATACCAAACACTACTTTTTGGCAAAAAAAAAGACATATAGATAAAATAAATTATGGATGAAAGACTTAACATTTTCAGAAAGTGAAAAAAATTAGATCGTTGGATAGCTAAGAGATAACCCAACATTACCCATGTGCTTGATTTTTTTGATATTGAACCATGTGCAATCTTGATGGTGAGCATGAACTCGATTATGAGAAATATGGTGGATTTTTTAAAAACACGTCTCTAGTCATTGGGAATGCCCTCCAAGCCTTTGGGTTGGAATTCCAAGGCAATACCAAGCTTAAAGTTCAGTAATTCTCAAAGCAAGATATAATGTGAGCGGCTATAATGAGAGCATGTTATAACACACTTGCATTATATCTCACTTTTGACATGGTTTTTGCTTATGTGGGGAACATGTCTACTAGCACATAACGCGAGCATGTTATAATGTGCTCGTGTTATGTCTTACTTTATGTTAAATGCTAATATATTAATGTATGTTGATATATTTTTATGTACATGTATGTATGTATGCTTGTATGGATGTAAGATTATATGTACAAATGTATTATGCTTGTATGTATGCATTTATGTATGTCTTTAGACGAAGGGAGAATTTAGAGAGACTCTAGAGAGATGGAGAGGGGGTTGAAGTGAGAGTTTAAGAGAAAAGGAGTGGGAGTGGGAGAGAAGGGGTTGGATTGAGGGGGACTTAGCTAGGTAGGGTGGGAGGGATAGAGGGAGGGAGAGAGAGACAAGGGGTAAAAGAGAGAGAATTGATGGAGAGGGAGAGAGATAGAGGGGGGTGGGAGAGAGAGAATTGAGGGAGAGGGAGAGACAAAGAGACAAAGAGAAAGAGAGGTTTATGTAGGTAGGGTGCGAAAGGGAGAGACTTGAGAGTGTGAGAGGGAGAGACTTGAGAGTGTGAGGGGGGTGAGAGGGAGAGACTTGAGAGATAGGTAGTGAGAGGGAGTGTGAGAGAGAGGGAGTGAGAGAGGGTGGTAGGGATTGATTGAACGAGAGGTACGCAGAAAGAGGGAGATGGTACATAAAGACAATTAGAGAGGGTGGGAGGGAGGGAAGGAGGGAGAGTTGAGATGTATAGATAGAGAGAAAGTGATAGGGATTGAGGCTATAGGGTTGAGGGATTAGGATGGAGGACCTATAGGGTTGATGGTTTCTAGGGTATTAGGGTTTAAGGTTTGAGGGTTGATGGAATAGGTTTGATGGTAGAGGGTACTTGGTTGAGGGTATAGGGTAGAAGGTTTAAGGTTTAAGCATTTAGGGTTGAAGGGTTGAAGGGTTAAGGGTTTAGGGTTAAGGGTTTAATTGGTTGAGGGTAGAGGGTTTAGGGTATAGTTTTGAGGGTATATGGTTGAAGGATTAGGTTTAGGGTCCAATGTAAAGGGTAGAGGTTTTAGGATTTAAGGATTGAGGGTTGAGGGATTAAGGGTTGAGGGTTGAGAATTGAGGGTTGAGTGTTTACTGTATAGGGTAAAGGGTAGAGGGTTGAAGATTCAGGGTTTAAGGTATAGGGTTGAGGTTCCAATATATAAGGTCGAGGTTATAGGGGTTGAGAGATTAAGGGTTGAGGGATTAGGGTTTAGGGTAGAGAGTATTGGGTTGATGGTAGAGGTTAGTGGGTATAGGGTATAGGGTTTAATAGTTTAGGGTTTAATGGGTTAGGGTTGACGGTTGAGGGTTTAGGGTTGAGTGTTTAAGGGTTTAAGAGTTGAGGGTTTCAGGGTCAAGAGGGTTGAGGGATTAGGGTAGATATTTTACTAAGTGGGTTTCAGGGTTGGGGGATTAGGGTTGAGGGTAGAGGGTATAGGATTGGTGGAAGAGGGTAGAGGGTTTATGGGTTAGGTTTTAATGGTTTACGGTTTAGGGATGAGGGATTAATAGGTTATAGAGTAGAGGTTATAGGAGTTGAGGGATTAGGGTTTAAGGTTTGAGGGTTGAGGGATTTAGAGGGTATAGGGGTTGAGGGATTAAATTTTAACGGCTGAGGGTTGATGGTTGAGGGATTAATAGGGTATAGGGGTTGAGGGATTAGGCTTTAATGGCTGAGGGTTGAGGGTTCAAGGATTAAGAGGGTATAGGGGTTGAGGGATTCAGGTTTAAGGGTTGAGGGTTGAGGGTTGAGGGATTAAGAAGGTATAGGGGTTGAGGGATTAGGGTTGAGGGTTGAGAGTTGAGGGATTAATAGGGTATAGGGGTTGAGGGATTAGGGTTTAGGGGTTGAGGGTTGAGGGATTAAGAGGGTATAGAGCTTGAGGGATTAGGGTTTAAGGGTTGAGAGTTGAGGGTTCAAGTATTAAGAGGGTATAGGGATTCATGGATTAGGGTTTAAGGGTTGAGGGTTGAGGGTTGACAGATTATGAGGGTATAGCAGTTGAGGGATTAGGATTAAAGGGTTGAGGAATTAGGGTTTAAGGATTGAGGGTTGATGGATTAATAGGGTTGAGGGATTAAGAGGGTATAGGGATTGAGGGATTAGGGTTTAAGGGTTGAGA
>CM021101.1:603854353-603868302 GCA_007115665.2 Sequoiadendron giganteum
TATAGGGGTTGAGGGATTATTGTTTAAGGGTTGAGGGTTGAGGGTTGAGGGATTAAGAGGGTATAGGAGTTGATCGATTAGGGTTTAAGGGTTGAGGGATTAAGGTTTAAGGGTTGAGGGATTTAGAGGGTATAGGATTCGAGGGATACGAGTTTAAGGGTCGAGGGATTAGGGTTTAAGGGTTGAGGATTGAGGTTTGGGGGATTAAGAGGGTATAGGGGTTGATGGATTAGGGTTTAAGGGTTGAAGGATTAAGAGAGTATGGGGGTTGAGGGATTATGGTTTAAGGGTTGAGGGTTTAGGGTTGAGGGATTGAGAGGGTATAGGGGTTGAGGGATTAGGGACAAGAAGTTGTGATTAGGAGTTTAAAGGGTTGAGGGATTAAGAGACTGAAGGTGAAATTAGGGTTTTAAATGTTGAGGTTTAGAGGTTGGGATTAAGAGGGTATAAGGCTTGAGGATTAGGGGTTGGAAGAAGTTGGGGGTTGGTTCGGGACAGGGTTCAATTTAGGAATTAAGAAAGTATAAAGGGGTAATTGAATTAGGGTTTAAGGGTTGAGGATTAGGAGTTTTAGGGGATTTGAGGATTAAGAAAGTATTATAGAGTTGTGGTTATAGTTTAAGGGTCGAGGGATTAGAGTTTAAGGGTTGAGGGATTAAGAGGGTATAGGGATTGAGGGATTAGGGTTGAGGGTTTAGGGTTGAGGGATTAACAGGGTATAGGGGTTGAGGGATTAGGGTTTAAGGGTTGAGGGTTGAGCGATTAAGAGGGTATAGGGGTTGAGGGATTAGGGTTTTAAGGGTTGAGGATTCAATGTTGAGGGATTAAGAGGGTATAAGGGTTGAGGGATTAGGGTTTAAGGGTTGAGGGATTAGGGTTTAGGGTTGAGGGAATAAGAGGGTATAGGGGTTGAGGAATTATGGTTTAAGGGTTGAGGGATTAGGGTTTAAGGGTTGATGGATTAAGAGGGTATAGGGATTGAGGGATTAGGGCATAAGGGTTGATGGTTTAGGGTTGAGGGATTAATAGGGTATAGGGGTTGAGGGATTAGGGTTTAAGGGTTGAGGGTTGAGGGTTGAGGGTTGAGGGATGAAGAGGTTATAGGGTTTGAGGGATTAGGGTTTAAAGGTTGAGGATTGAGGGTTGAGGGATTAAGATGGTATAGGGGTTGAGTGATTAGGGTTTAAGGGTTGAGGGATTAAGAGGTAATAGGGTTTGAGGGATTATGGTTTAAGGGTCGAGGGATTAGGGTTTAAGGGTTAAAGGTTGAGGGTTGAGGGATTAAGAGGGTATAGGGATTGAGGGATTAGGGTTTAAGGGTTGTGGATTTTGGGTTGAGGGATTAAAAGGGTATAGGGGTTGATGGATTAGGGTTTAAGGGTTGAGGGATTAAGAGGGTATAGGGGGTTGAGGGATTAGTGTTTAAGGGTTTTGGGATTAAGAGGGTATAGGGGTTAAGCGTTGAGGAATTAGGGTTTAAGGGTTGAGGGATTAAGAGGGTATAGGGGTTGAGGGATTGATAGATTAGGGTTTAAGGGGTGAGAATTGAGGGTTAAGGGATTAAGAGGGTATAGGGATTAATGGACTAGGGTTTAAGGGTTGTGGATTGAGTATTGAGGAATTAAGAGCATATAGGAGTTGATCGATTAGGGTTTAAGGGTCGAGGGAATAGGGTTTAAGGGTTGAGGGATTAAGAGGGTATAGGAGTTGAGGGATTCGGGTTTAAGGGTCGAGGGATTAGGGTTTAAGGGTTGAGGATTCAGGTTTGAGGGATTAAGAGGGTATAGGGGTTGATGCATTAGGGTTTAAGGGTTAAGGGATTAAGAGGGTAAAGGGGTTGAGGGATTAGGGTTTAAAGGTTGAGGGTTTAGGGTTGAGTGATTAAGAGGGTATAGGGGTTGAGGGAATAGGGTTTAAGGGTTGAGGGATTAAGAGGGTATAGGGGTTAAGGGTTGAGGGATTAGGGTTTAAGTGTGGAAGGATTAGGGTTTAAGGTTTGAGGGATTAAGAGGGTATAGGGTTTGAGGGATTAGGGTTTAAGGGTTAAAGGTTGAGGGTTGAGGGATTAAGAGGGTATAGGGATTGAGGGATTAGGGTTTAAGGGTTGTGGATTTAGGTTTGAGGGATTAAAAGGGTATAGGGGTTGATGGATTAGAGTTTAAGAGTTGAGGGATTAAGAGGGTATAGGGGTTGAGGGATTAGGGTTTAAGGGTCGTGGGATTAAGAGTGTATAGGGGTTAAGCGTTAAGGAATTAGGGTTTAAGGGTTGAGGGATTAAGAGTGTATAGGGGTTGAGGGATTAGGGTTTCAAGGTTGAGGTTTGAGGGATTGATAGATTAGGGTTTAGGGGGTGAGAATTGAGGGTTGAGGGATTAAGAGGGTATAGGGATTAATGGACTAGGGTTTAAGGGTTGTGGATTGAGGGTTGAGGAATTAAGAGTGTATAAGAGTTGATAAATTAGGGTTTAAGGGTCGACGGATTAGGGTTTAAGGGTTGAGGGATTAAGATGGTATAGGAGTTGAGGGATTCGGGTTTAAGGGTCGAGGGATTAGGGTTTAAGGGTTGAGGATTGAGGTTTGAGGGATTAAGAGGGTATAGGGGTTGAGGGATTAGGGTTTAAGGGTTAAGGGATTAAGAGGGTATAGGGGTTGAGGGATTAGGGTTTAAAGTTTGAGGGTTTAGGGTTGAGGGATTAAGAGGGTATAGGGGTCGAGGGAATAGGGTTTAAGGGTTGAGGGATTAAGAGGGTATAGGGGTTAAGGGTTGAGGGATTAGGGTTTAAGTGTTGAAGGATAAGGGTTTAAGGTTTGAGGGATTAAGATGGTATAGGGTTTGAGGGATTAGGGTTTAAGGGTTGAGGTTTGAGGGTTGACGGTTGAGGGATTAAGAGGGTATAGGGGTTGAGGGATTAGGGTTTAAGCATTGAGGGCTAAGGGTTGAGGGGTTAAGAGGGTATAGGGATTGAGGGATTAGGATTTAAGGGTTGAGGATTGAGGGTTGAGAGATTAAGAGGGTATAGGGGTTGAGGGATTAGGGTTCAAGGGTTGAGGGATTAGGGTCTAAGGGTTGAGGGATTAAGAGGGTATATGGATTGAGGGATTAGGTTTTAAGGGTCGAGGGATTAGGGTTTAAGGGTTCAAGATTGAGGGTTGAGGGCTTAAGAGGGTATAGGGGTTGATGGATTAGGGTTTAAGGGTTGAGGCTTTAGGATTTTGGGATTAAGAGGGTACAGGGTTTGAGGGATTAGAGTTTAAGGGTTGAGGGATTAAGAGGGTATAGGGGTTAAGGGTTGAGCGATTAGGGTTTAAGGGTTGATGGATTATGAGGGTATAGGGGTTGATGGATTGGGGTTTAAGGGTTGAGGGTTTAGGGTTGAGGGATTAGGGTTTATGGGTTGAGGGATTAAGAGGGTATAGGGGTTGAGGGATTAGGGTTTAAGGGTTGAGGGTTGAGGGTGAGGGATTAAGAGGGTATAGGTTTTGATGGATTAGGGTTTAAGGGTTGAGAGTTGAGGGTTGAGGGATGAAGAGGGTATAGGGATTGAGGGATTAGAGTTTAAGGGTTGAGGATTGAGGGTTGAGCGATTAATAGGGTATAGGGGTTGCTAGATTATCGTTGAAGGGTTTAGGGATTAGGGTTTAAGGGTTGAGGGATTAAGAGGGTATAAGGATTGAGGGATTAGGGTTTTAGGGTTGAGGATTAAGGTTCGAGGGATTAAGGGTGTATAGGGGTTGACAGATTAGGGTTTAAGGGTTGAGGGATTAAGAGAGTATGGGGGTTGAGGGATTAGGGTTTAAGCGTTGAGGGTTTAGGGTTGAGGGATTGAGAGGGTATAGGGATTGACTGATTAGGGTTTAAGGGTTGAGAGATTAGGGTTTAAGGGTTGAGGGATTAAGAGGGTATAGGGATTGAGGGATTAGGGTTTAAGGGTTGAGGGTTTAGGTTTGAGGTATTAAGAGGGTATAAGGCTTGAGGGATTAGGGTTGAAGGATTGAGGGTTGAGGGTTGAGGGTTGAGGGAATAAGAGGGTATAGGGATTAGTGGATTAGGGTTGAAGGGTTGTGGATTGAGGGTTGAGCGATTGAGAGGGTATAGGAGATGATCGATTAGGGTTTAAGGGTCAAGGGATTAGGGTTTAAGGGTCGAGGGATTAGGGTTTAAGGGTCAAGCGATTAGAGTTTAAGGGTTGAGGGATTAAGAGGGTATAGGGATTGAGGGATTAGGGTTGAGTGTTTAGGGTTGAGGGATTAAGAGGGTATAGGGGTTGAGGGATTAGGGTTTAAGGGTTGAGGATAGAGGGTTGAGGGTTGAGGGATTAAGAGGGTATAGGGATTGAGAGACTAGGGTTTAAGGGTTGAGGATTTAGGGTTGAGGGATTAAGAGGGTATAGGGGTTGAGGGATTAGGGTTTAAGGTTTGAGGGATTAGGGTGTAGGGTTGAGGGATTAAGAGGGTATAGGGATTGAGGGATTATGGTTTAAGGGTTGAGGGATTAGGGTTTAAGGGTTGATAGATTAAGAGGGTATAGGGATTGAGGGATTAGGGTATAAGGGTTCAGGGTTTAGGGTTCAGGGATTAATAGGGTATAAGGGTTGAGGGATTATGGTTTAAGGGTTGAGGGTTGAGGGTTGATGGATTAAGAGGTTATAGGGTTTGAGAGATTAGGGTTTAAGGGTTGAGGATTGAGGGTTGATTGATTAAGAGGGTATAGGGGTTGAGTGATTAGGGTTTAAGGGTTGATTGATTAAGAGGTAATAGGGGTTGAGGGATTAGGGTTTATGGGTTGAGGGATTAGGGTTTAAGGGTTAAAGTTTGAGGGTTGAAGGATTAAGAGGGTATAGGGATTGAGGGATTAGGGTTTAAGGGTTGAGGATTTAGGGTTGAGGGATTAAGAGGGTATAGGGGTTGTGGGATTAGGGTTTAAGGGTTGAGGGATTAAGAGGGTATAGGGGTTGAGGGATTAGGGTTTAAGGGTTGTTGGATTAAGAGGGTATAGGGGTTAAGCGTTGAGGTATTAGGGTTTAAGGGTTGAGTGATTAAGAGGGTATAGGGGTTGAGGGATTAGGGTTTCAAGGTTGAGGTTTGAGGGATTAAGTGGGTATAGGGATTGATATATTAGGGTTTAAGGGGTGAGAATTGAGGGTTGAGGGATTAAGAGGGTATAGGGGTTGAGGGATTAGGGTTTAAGGGTTGAAGGTTTAGGGTTGACAGATTAAGAGGGTATAGGGTTTGAGGGATTAGGGTTTATGGGTTGAGGGTTGAGGGCTTAGGGATTAAGAGGGTATAGGGGTTGAGGGATTAGGGTTTAAGGGTTGAGGGTTGAGGATTGAGGGATTAAGAGGGTATTGGGATTGAGGGATTAGGGTTTATGGGTTGAGGATTGAGGGTTTATGGATTAAGAGGGTATAGGGGTTGAGGGGTTACGGTTGAAGGGTTGAGTGATTAGGGTTTAACGGTTGAGGGATTAGGGTTTAAGGGTTCAGGATTGAGGGTTGAGTGATTAAGAGGGTATAGGGGTTTATGGATTAGGGTTTAGGGGTTGAGAGATTAGGGTTTAAGGGTTTAGGGATTAAGAGAGTATAGGGGTTCAGGGATTATGGTTTAAGGGTTAAGGTTTTAGGGTTGAGGGATTAAGAGGGTATAGGGGTTTAGGGATTAGTGTTTAAGGGTTGAGGGATTAGGGTTTAAGGGTTCAGGATTGAGGGTTGAGGGATTAGGGTTTAAGGGTTGAGGGATCAAGAGGGTACAGGGATTGGGGGATTAGGGTTTAAGGGTTCAAGGGTTGAGGGATTAGGGTTTAAGGGTTGAATGATTAAGAGGGTATAGGGATTTAGGGATTTGGGTTGAAGGGTTAAGGATTGAGGATTGAGGGATTAAGAAGGTATAGGGGTTGAGGGATTAAGGTTTAAGGGTCGAGTGATTAGGATTTAAGGGTTTAGGATTGAGGGTTGTGGTATTAAGAGGGTATAGGGCTTGAGGGATTACGGTTTAAGGTTTGAGGGATTGAGAGGGTGTAAGGATTGAGGGATTAGGGTTTAAGGGTTGAGGGTTCAAGGTTGAGGGATTAAGAGGGATTAGGTTTTAAGGTTTGAGGGATTAAGAGGGTATAGGGTTTGAGGGGTTAGGGTTTAAAGGTTGAGGATTGAGGGTTGAGGGATTAAGAGGGTATAGGGGTTGAGGGATTAGGGTTTAAGGGTTGAGGGATTAAGAGGGTATAGGGGTTGAGGGATTAGGGTTTAAGAGTTGAGGGTTTAGGTTTGAGGGATTAAGAGGGTATAGGGGTTGAGGGATTAGGGTTTAAGGGTTGAGGGATTAAGAGGGTATAGGGGTTAATGGTTGAGGGATTAGGGTTTAGGGGTTGAGGGATTAAGAGGGTATAGGGGTTAAGGGATTAGGGTTTAAGGGTTGAGGGTTGAGGGTTGAGGGATTAATAGGGTATAGGGGTTAAGGGTTGAGGGATTAGGGTTTAAGGGTTGAGGGATTAAGAGGGTATAGGGGTTGAGGGATTAAGATGGTATAGGGGTTAAGGGTTGAGGGATTAGGGTTTAAAGGTTGAGGGATTAAGAGGGCATAGGGGTTGACAAATTAGGGTTTAAGGGTTGAGTATTTAGGATTTATGGTTTAGGTCTCTATCTCCCACTCCCCACTTCTCCCCTTCTCCCACTCTCTCCCACTCTCCCCCTCTCTCCCTCCCTCTCTATCTCCCACTCTCCCCTCTCTCCCTCCCACTCTAACTCCCACTCTCTCCCTCTCTCTTTTTCCCACTCTCCCCTTCTCCCTCCCTCTCTATCTTCCAATCTCCCACTCTCTCAGAAACTTCTATACTCTAAAAAATACACTAAGAAAACCAAATTTCATATAACGTGCTCACATTATAACGCATGTGCATTTTGTAGTCCACTAAAACAGAAAAAAAATATATATATCATTGATTTGAAGGCCCATAGTCTTCATATTTCCCTGGTTCTGTGCGTGCTCCAACAAAAAATATCTTTTTGATGTTGTTGTGAAGTGTGCAAGAATCTTTTTCACATTCCATCAAATTTTCCATGATCTTTTTACCACCTTTCTATGAAATAGCAGAGTTTCCACATTGAAAGACATATAATATCAATTGAAGTTTGAATTCCATTGAAAAATCATATACAATTGAAGTGTGGAAGGGAACAAGATTTTGAACAAGTCAAATTGTTGAGGAGTTTGAAGAAAGAAGAAGCTAAGGCTACATAATTGGGTTGAACTCCTCCATTTGAAAGTCTATTTTTTAAGGTATGTGAAGTCTTTATAAATTTTCTTTCATTCTATTATGGCTTGATCTCATTTTTGTCTGTCATTATAACCTTAGGTTGTCAATGAACATTTTAAATTGCCAAATTATATACATAATTATTTACACTTGCCAATTACCATTTTACACTTGCTAATTATAGAAATTCAGAACCATTCACCAAAATTCATCCTTTAAGACAACTCCAAGCCTCTCCAATTCCTCTGAAGGGTCCAAACACCTTCCAATATTTCTGCACAAACTGATTCAGTACAAAGGAAGAAATCAACACCTTTCTTGACACACTTATTCAACTATATTTCCCTTCACAAAACATTTGATTCGTATACTCAAATTAGCATTAAGAGTTCCCAATTCCTTAAGGACCTTCCAAACACCTTGAAAATCTTGAAAATAACTGATTACAATCAACTAGGTTCCTCAAAACATCAACCAATGATTATTTCATTCACAAGTTGTCTTAAATCTTCCATAATGGCACCATTTTTAACAAACATAGACTATAATGCTTAAGGCACAACCAAACCATTATTTGCTTAAATAATCTTTGTTTGAGTTAGTACAAAAAAAATGAAACATTTCAGAAGTCTGCCCTTACACACAAACTTAGTTCCTTTGTTCACTGTCCACATTACTAGTAGCCAAACATCTACAAACTATCACATGTATCTCCCAAACCATGCACACACTTCAAACTGTGATACTCATATTTTATGCAGAGTTAGAGGACCCAAAACCATTGAAGATGTCAACTTACCTTCAAGAGCCATTTAAGAAGATTCAAAAGGTGCAATGGACGAATCCCAACACTCCTCCAAGCTGAACAACAAATAGAATCATTATTTCCCAAATTTCACCCTTGGAATCTAGTTATTGTGCAAAACCAGTTTGGGGCCCTTAACTCCAAAACTTTTGAAAACACCAGGAAAATAAAAGAATGATTATAGCACCAATTTCAGAGCTGCAAGACATACCTTAACCCATCACATGACTCCTTTGGGAAAACATTAAGAAAATTGACCTTTTTCACTATTTTAGGCCTCCAAGTAGGCCAATTTTATAAAAGAACTACCCTTAGATCTTCACACTAGACTTCCAAACCCAAAAATAGTGTTTAATTAGGTCTCAATACAAGATAATTTCTAGGTCTTAGGACCTTACCCGCTCAACTAGGCTTCTAATACAAAACCCCCCATTTTTCAATGCAAAGAGGGAGGGTTTATAGAAACTCCTATACCTGAGCCTTCCCAGACCATTCCAAAGCATCAAACATCTTCAAAATACCCTACATAAGGTCAAAAGTTTATTACATAGACCACTCCTTCAACAATTGATGGGGAGTCTTATCTTTCAAGAGAAATATTGCTCTTCGCAAGACCTATTCTCTAGTCCTAAAATGGTATTCCTCTCTACCCTACTCAGGGATCCCTCCTAAACCCCTCTCACCTCATAAGACTCTCCACCAATTTCAGATTCTTCACCATTGCTCTCAATTCACCACTAAGCTTCCTTGGGCTCCACACTGACCCAAAGTGTCCTAATCACTTGAGGGGCTAGGAAAGGGTATTCTCACTATCCCCTTGTTGATTTTACTCCTCACTGATCCATCTCATAGGATTCTTTCACCTTGTACCCATCACTTTCTTGAAAAACCCAATTTTAGGCCTTGTAGCCTTTTGCCCAATTAAGCCTCCTAGAACCCGTTTTCTTGGCTTCTCTAAAAAATGGTCTTAACAACACCAAAATATTTTTATAGATTCTTTCTAGTGGTACCCTATGCTTCAAGATTTTCTAGGTTTTTAGTCCCTTTGGTGTCCGTACATAGGACTGTCCTCATACCCCCTATTTTTAAGGGTTTCTAAGGTTCTGGCTCCTTTTTCCAACTTTGAGGGCTTCAATGACCTCCTCAACTCTTCTCCTTGCACACACATGTCTAGAATACATGTTCTCACACTCTCTTTCTCTTGATTGGAACAAACTAGTCCATTTAGCAACTTTCTTTACTGTTGTCCTCTCCAAGCCACTAGCCAGAATGCACTTGCACTCAGTTAGTTCTTGATGAATTCACCATCTCCCATACAAACCAAGACACCACAAAAAATATGTAGATTTTAAAAAAATTACCTTACTTTATTCCAAGTGGCCATGGTAGCCTTTCCATGGGAATTCAAGTGGGGATCATTATTTCCAAAAACTGGCCTAAACCGACTAAGACCAAAAACTCTAAAAGCTTGCAAAACATAAATCAATTGAACTAAATGGCTAATATAATGCTTCAAATAGTAATTAAGTGAAATAATTGAAAGAATCAAAGCATTACACAGGTAATTTCAATCCATTCTTGACTGGATGAAAGCACAAAAACAAAAATTCAATGAAATTTGCACTCTTCCAACTCACAAATTCCCCTTCCAAAACTCCAAATCGTACAATAGATTTCCTACATGCTCAATTAGGGTTTTTATGACCTTATATACCTTTCTCCCATGTGCTAGGACCCTTGGGTTGGGCTTAGAGTATCATTAATGCCCTTTTCCCACTTTTAGGACAAATTGCCAAGTCTACATGGACTAATCTGCCTAATTTCATCATTCAAGCATCTCCAAACTTCAAGGCTCTAGACTACCCTAAGTTTGCCTTAACTCAAACATCAAAAACACTATTGGGACTTTACATTATAGTCCTTATTCCCTTGGTGGTTGGCTAGAACCACCTACAAGCCAAAATTGCCAAGATCTTCCAAAAGACCCTTAAGGTGCTCCCACACCAACAATTTTTCAAAATCACTCCTTGGTTCTTCAAATTCTCATGGAAAAGTGCTTGTTTGAGCTAAGAACCACAAATCCTATTCTCATTATTTTCATTCCAAGGAATGTTCAACAATAAAAGACCCTACTTTTATACACGATGATTGTAAGTATTATTTAAATGAAGCCTTCAATGACATATATTTTTCAATTATCTTGAATGGATACATTTTTTAGGAACTAATATTCATCTCATTACCATGGTACAAATAAAATTATCCACCATGCTGAAGAAAAAGACAAGGAGGAAAATAATAGATGAAGAGAACAAAACCTTGAAAGAAAAGGAGAGAGTTCAGGTGGTGGCATATCGTGAAAAGAAGAAATTGGAAACAATTGATGAAAACAACCCGATTGTAGAGAAACCTCAACCACCAAAAAGAGAACAAGAATTGGCAGCACAAAAGGCACGAATGTGAAAGCATCATTGTAGGATAGATTCAAATACCGTAGTTGGAGACACACCCTCTATGACAAGTGAATACGAAGGGACACCATTAAGCACAAGCGAATATGGAGGGACACCATCTAGCACAAGTGAATATGGACAGACACCATCTACTACAAGTGAATATGGAGGAACACCATTTACTGCAAGTGAATATTGTTGGACACCATCCAACACATCTCAAGTTGAGAGTACATCATCACTCGAAATTGATGAAGAAGGTATGCCATCATTCCCATGTGAACCTCAAGGTATGTCTTCTTCTTCACCCTCAATTGAAGGTATGCAATCTAGCCCACCTCAATTAAATATTGATGAAATTCCTAATGTTGAGATGTATGTACCTAGGAGAACACCACCAAAAAGTTTGCATAGAAAGCCAAAGTATTTGATTCATATTGACAATGAGATTTTGTAGCACATGGAAGGTAAGATTTCAACATGCACTTGTAGAAGATATGCTGATAAGATTTGGGAATGATATTCTGAAAGGCTAAATGAGACTGCAAGATGTCAACTATTTGTTGAAATGATGTAGGGTGTAAAGTATAGGAACATCATGAAGACTCTTGGGTTGAGAACATCGAATGCATTGAGTGAAGACACTATTGTGAAAAATCTAATGGATGCTTATGAGAGTGTGGGTAAGACCTCATGATCAAAGGATAGTAATGTCACCCAATGTGTCATTACATCAACTTTGGTAAGTTGTCAAATAAAGAGAGCTCGCCTAATTAAAAAGACTAGTGAAAAAATGGGAATTAGTAGAAAAAATTTCTCAAGAGCCATTCAAAGGCGGAAAAGAATTGAGGGTAGTGATACAAATGAATTATGGGAATTCTCGGGGAGATTGTCATGAAAAGATAAAGAAGTTGTCAAAGCCTTGAGAACACTAACTGAAGAGTATTGGAAGAATAACACAAGGCCATCTCTGAATCAAAGGGATGTGGTAAGAAGGAGAATCGGTTGTCAGAATTGTGAGCCACATCCAAAGAATTTTTTGGATATGACTCAAACCCAATTTTTTCAGAAATTTAAAAATAATTATCCTCAAATTAGTATTTCTCAAATATTTTTTGAACTGCTTAAACCTTTTTATGTCAAGATAAATCACACATGCACTACTTCTTGTTGTAGACTACATATTGAATTTTCTAAACATTATGATGTTTATCATTCTATATGTTTAGATTTTCATACTAATGATGTTTTGCAGGATTGTGGCATAGAAGCCCCACCAAAATCTTCAAGAGAGTTCTTATCAAAAAATTTATGTGAAATAGAGGATGGCCAGATATTCTATAGGACAACATGCTTGGATGGTTCATGCGAGCATTGCAGTGGCTTCTAGTGTATGCCAGTATGTCAACATATGGAAAGCACAAATGAAGTGGGACAGAAACTAGTAGAGTTTGGGAAGTATAAAATAGTGGCATATGCTACAAAAGATGGGTCTCAAGGAAAAAGGTGTGATTTGGTTATTGAGAAGATTCCAATGTACAAATTTATGACCACAGTTCATGACAGTATACTATTTGAGTATGCAATGCATACCCATAGAGCCCGATGGTTGGAAACGTAGTTCAAGATATGCAAGGACACCTTTCCAGTTGGAAGCATAGTATCCGTGGTTGACTTTGTAGAGAACTACACTCTATAGCCACAACATGAGGTGCAGTCACAGTATTACAACTCCACACAAGTTTGAATATTTGTGCACATAGCATTCATTCATGCTTTTGATAGTACAGAGAAAAGGAAGGTATTGAGGGAGTACCACTTTTACATTAGTGATGATTGCACACATTCTCCAGAGTTCATGCAAGGTTGCTTCTAGATGCTCTATAGTGGTTTGGCTCAGAGGGGCATAGAATATGATCAACATATAATATGTTTTGATAACTATGCAACACAGTTCAAGAACTCGTGCATGTTCTACTGGTTGTGCATGATGGATGTCATTACAGGTGTTCAACATATGTGGAAATTTTGTGAGGCTGGACATGGAAAGGGGGAGCATGATGGTGCAGAAGCATGCGTGAAAAGAGAATTAGCACAAGAAGAGTTAAAGTATAAATATAGTACAAAGTTGACAAATGCAAAATCAATCATCGAGTGGTGTAATGCTTTGATGGGTCTAGGTAATGAAGGTCCATGAGTCTGACCATGAGGCAATACTTGACACAATAAAGAGTAGAGCAGACCCGGATGATTTGTTGGATTAATTTGTAAGTATATGCACATTGGTTCTTATTAATTTATACTTGTATGCACATTAATTTGTTTGATGCCAATGCTATCATCTTATTTTAAAGTGATTGATGTCCCCTTGGAAAAAATGCAAATATATGTGCCATCCAAGAGAATGTCAACTAGAAAAGCAATGCAACATCCTTATTTTGATGCCTCCATGCAACATCTGTAAGTGCCTTCCATCTATTTTTATTTCATTTCCATTTTGGATGCTCTTTCTTTTTCTCTTTTACTTTGCATATTTTTAAGTAAACTACTAAGGGTTGATTGATCTTTCGTTGCAGAAAATGCTGATTTAAGAGCCATCAAAGAAAATCTCAGCCAAAAAAGCAATGCAACATACTTATTTTGATGATTTTGAAAAATCTCAATTTTGATTTCAAGCCATTGTAAGAGAGCATGTGAAGCTTAATGAGGGAATCTTAAGTTACTCATTTGAAGTTCACCTCATGATGAGCACCTATGATTAAGACATTTAAAGATAATCTTGAATGTATGAGTGACATTGTAAAAGATCTGAGAGAACGAAGTGCCAGAGGAATTGTAATAAGATTTAATTACATAATGAGATATACTCAAATATTGTAAGGTTGAAGTTCATGTTTGGTGTAGTAGCACCTTGTTCTGTAAATGCCTTGAGTAGGAAAATTTGGA
Organism: Sequoiadendron giganteum; assembly: GCA_007115665.2. NCBI lineage: Eukaryota > Viridiplantae > Streptophyta > Pinopsida > Cupressales > Cupressaceae > Sequoiadendron > Sequoiadendron giganteum. The sequence goes on from CM021101.1 coordinate 603,867,804, forward strand.
AACTTCGAATTTTCAAATGTAAACAATGTGAAAAAGGTCATATAAAGGTCATGTAAACAATTTGTACACATTTGTCTACAACTTTTGTGACCAAGTGGACTATTCCAACACATTTGAATAGGTATTTTTATGCTAGGAATGGTCCTCTTCTGTACGAAAACATGTAGAATCGCTCTGAGCTATGTTCCACCTGATCGATCCCTTAAGGGTCCAAAGTGCAAAATAGCTGCAAACTTTAGCATGCTATTACTTGGATACTATGACACTGAGAAAATTCTCATTTGATCCTACAAAAAGGCATTGGACCCCTCTAGAAAAATGTCTCTCGATTTTGGCTATCTTGGAGTGGTTTTCTCGTGGCGGTGGATTTTCACTTGATGGAAAAGGTGTCAAATTTAAGCAGTGCAAAGTTGCAAAGTGGTGCAACTTTTTCTTTGCAACTCGTGTGACCAAGCGAATTGTTCCAACATGTATGAATAGGTATATTTACACTAGGCAT